>JAYMSL010004182.1:0-11435 GCA_036897195.1 Plantago coronopus | reverse complement strand
TCGTAGCTTCTTAGTTTGGCATGGTTTTTGGATCGACTCTTGATCCGACTCGACTGGAAAAGCTTGTGAACCACGCCTTGGATAATTCCTTCAATATTGACATGTTTTATGCCCAAATATGCTCTAAATCCATTGAAAACACAAACTCGCCCAAAAACATGACGTAATCTGAAAATATGCAAACACGACACAAAACAAGACTAAAGTGGGGACAAACCCGCGTTATTGTTAGCGAAAAAGGGTGACAAATCTTGCAGAAAATGTTGTCATCAGGTTTCAAAGTATGATTATGAATCAATGTTTGGTTGATTAACATTTGAGATGTAATATATATGCGGAATATGTGTGGAACTTTAACTGTACTCAAGGTAAGTTGATGACATTTCACTTATTTGTTGACATTAGCCTTATTTGGTAATATTGCTGCCTAGGATATGAGTACTTGAATTTCCTAAAGTCTTTGTTTGCAAATCTTGCTAGTTGGCCTACCATTAAAGCACTGTCTATGTTAAAGATGCAAGTGAAATTAATTTTTGAATTAAAGACAATGCTATGATAAATTGGTCATACCTCTACAATGTTAAAGTAGGTTTTTGTTAAGATTCATTCAACCTATGCCTTCCCATAACTTTTCTGTCATTGCCAGCTTCATTCAACTCCTTGCAACTCTTCTTTGCATTTGCCTATGCTTTGGACAGTCTTGTAAATTTTTGAAGTGATGAGTGGTGTGTGTGTGTGTATTTTGAAGTGAGTTTTGCATATGCCACGACTTTTATAGTAGAGTGGACCGATTTTTGAAATTTAAACGTGTTAAATTAAGCAGGAGTATAATTTCAATATTTTTTTGGGTTGTCAAAATTCTATTAACAATCTTTATCTTTGGCCGATTATATTTAGAGGAAGGAAAGTAAATATCTCCAAAGATTGACATAAGATTCAGTTGGGATGGATCCCACGAGAGCTCAACTTTATAAACGAATTTTGAATTTTCGATTTGATGTAATAAGTTCCATATCCAATTTACCTAAAATACGCAATTAGATTGATTTGTATATAATTTAGAGTTATCTATTTTCTGCATGTCAATATTGAATGTGATACTTATGAGTTCTTCATACGATGATACTATAGAATTGGGAAATATATGATACTACAATTTTGGGAAATGTATAAGGCATTAATTGCATAAAAGATTATCATTCTAGCTAGAATATGGGCTGACCAAATGACAAAAAGGCAATTAAAATAATCCTAATATAGAATCGGGTTGGTGCATTTTCCGGATTTCCGGATAAATTGGTTTTACCCGACCCGCCTGTTTTCAGTGTAAATCTAAGTGAATTTCCGGGTCAAAATTTGGACTGGTTTATCAAATGAATCCTAGAAGAATGTTTGAATGCCATGTCACCAAAGTGATGACATGGCATGGCTAGTCTTTCATATACACTTTCAGTTTTAAATAATATATAGATTGTTCTCGAGTTTGTGTATTGTGAACGTTTTTACTTGTTTTCATGTTTTGTTGTGTTGGTATGTTTGTTTGTGGATTTTGATGGATTCTAGATTAAAAGAGAGCGTTTTCCCAGTGTATTTGAAGACAAGAATCCAAGGCACGGAGCACGAGCACAACCATTAGAGTCGGAGTCAAAATCGACCCCAAATTAATCAACCTCCCCACCTGCTTATTGTGAAGGAGCGCGCCACGCACTCCCCTGTTTCACCCAAGGAAGCACAACACAACAGAGTGCGTCGCACACTCTTACGGAGAAAGTTTTCCTGATTTTCTAATTTCCTATATAACGACAATTTGTTTTAATTTATTTGGCTTCCAATTTCAGTTCCAATTTTACGAAGACCCTGCACTTTAGAGCTAGGTTAGGGTTCAAGATCCAATTCTTGGACTTGATATCGGTCTACATATCGGATTCGGCTTGTTAATTCGATACATATGCTGGGCACGATTTTGACAAAGATTTCTTCAATTTGATTGCAGTTTCAAAATTCAGCCCTAGCTTGGGTATTATCTTTATCTCTTTCAGTCTTTCTGAATTGTTGATTAATACCTGCTCAATTCAATACATTGTGAAAATGACTGTGATTGCTGCCAGATTTACTTTTAGATAAAAAAAGAAATGCTATTAATGAATGCATTTTAAATCTTTGCAACATTTAATTTCGATCGAATTCTCTACCACATTTGTACAGCATCCTGTAATGTATCTTATTTGTTGTAAAACTGTGAAAGTAAATTTGTTGTGAAATTCCAGACCATGCAACTGGTTGGAGTTTTGGCCTCACGGACAACTATAGCCACTTGCAGTTCGTCACCGTTTGATATCAATGTAAATCGTGATTTGGGGATCCGGGAGCAATACATGTCGGTATCGATATCAACTCAGACAACTCTGTTAACGCTACTAAGTGGTGGTACTCGCTACACAGAATAAGAGTCAGAAACATGAAGCCAGTATTAATTACAATGCACTACCGCATTTTGTACCACACTCTAAAACTGTGAAAAATTGTTGTGAAACAGATTGAACGAAGAACAAGTGAAGAAATCGAAGCTCAATTTGAGCACCGAAATTTTATAATACTGAATATAAATAAAGCTGAGAGTAGTTATACAATTGAAAGAGATGAGATAATTGAGTAATACACACTAATTTACAGGATATCAATACTAACTAAATCGTGCTCTGTTTTTGTTTGTAACCGTCAGTTCGTTACAAATTGCCCTAATAATTGGGTAGTGCAACAGCTAAAGCATAGTGTACAACTTAAATTGTTTGTATGTACATATGTTTTCATGCTTGACAGGCACAGGGCAATGATAAAGAAGAGATTCCAGAATCTTATCATACTCATGGGCCTTGGCAAAGAAAACTGCAAATAATTGAGGCATGCTCAAACTTTTTTCCTCTGGTTATTTTCATAATTTCATATTTTCTTTTGAAAAATCAAAGTTATTTATTCGTTTTTTCTGTTGATGCACTACTAGGATACTGACGCGTGGCATTCTATCAGTTGGAAATTAAATATTGCTTCAGTTTTTTTTTTTTTTTTTAAACCATATATTTGCTTCAGTTGCTTAATTTGATTTTATGTTTTTTTTAAATAATTTTTTTTTTGTCTTAATTAGCATGACTTGATATAGATGAGTCAATTTGGTTAGAAAAGTGTTGTACACCATATATTCTATGGGTGGTGGAGAATTGAAAGGGTATGTATGTTCATTAAATAATACTGCTTCACTTGATGCCCAGAAAACATATCTACTCAGTACTCACATTTTCAGTTAATTCAACAACAATAAACTGATTAGCAATATACAGTAGTAGTAATCTATGGTTTCTGTTAATGTCCATGGTGGTAATTATCACCTTCCAGTGATGATCATTTTTCTTCTCGTTTTGATAATGATCATTCCCACAACTCCTTTACAGTTCGACTTTCCGACCTTTTCCTCTTTCAATCCTAACATAAACTATGAGCAATCAGCTCGTGCAGATGGAGATGTTATCCAGGTCACGCAGGAGCAACTAGACCTCAGCATAGGTCGGGTGACTTATGCGCAACCACTACAACTTTGGGATAGCTCAGGAAAACTCACTGATTTTACCACAAGCTTCTCGTTTGTAATCGACTCTCAATTAAATGGCGGTAATGACGAGTTCCATGATGGCTTTACCTTCTTTCTTGCACCAAATGGTTCAAGAATTCCAGAGAATGCAACTGGTTCGAGTTTTGGCCTCATGAACAACTCTAGCAACTCCTCGCCATTTGCTGCCGTTGAGTTTGATACCTATATAAATCATGAATTGGAGGATCCAGGAACAATACGACAGGTATATGTAGGTATCGATATCAACTCAACGAGGTCTATTAAATCTGTTAGGTGGTGGGGTCGCTACAACATTGTACGTGGTCGGAAAAATGAAGCAAATATTAGTTACAACGCGCAAACTGGGAACCTCAGTGTAGTCTTTACTGGTTGGTTTCATGATGCTCTGAGGATAGATGAGTTGTCTGCCATAGTCAACTTGAGGCAAATTTTGCCTGAGTTTGTGACTTTTGGCTTCTCAGCTGCAGCATCAAATTTTTCAGGATATCATACTCTCAATTCCTGGAGTTTCAATTCAAGTGATGGAGGAGTTTCAATTCCTGAAAGAAACATAAACTCGTTTTCCCCTAGTAAGTGCCTGTTTTTATCATCTGATTATAGCTTGTTTGCTGAACAACCTTCTGATTATTTCCAGCTTAAACAAGCATGTAAAATTTCCCAAGGAACTAAGTTGAGAACCTTCCAAAAAGGACCCCTGATTTAGGCCGTCTGATTGCCTATTTAGTCCCCAAAATCAATGTCCCGCACTTGTAGTTTTGGTCCCTCACATATTTTGCTTCTAATTTTCCACTAGTGACCTCGATCAAGGGGACGAAAACTACAAATATTCCTGATTTGCATATTTTAATATTCTCTTACATATTACTTCATTCACTTATTCAAATCTGTTTTTGTTTTTTTTTTTTTTTTGTTTATGTTTTTTCTTTTCGCAAATAGGCACAACGGCAAAAGAGAAGACAGGAATACTCATAGGTTCTGCAGTCGGAGGTCCTACATTTCTGGTAGTCCTAGGGCTTCTTATTTGTTACTTCCAAAAGAACAGAAAAGCTATCAAGAGTGGAGTTGATGCGCCTTTCGAATTTGATCTCAATGGGCCTGACAAGTTTGCATACAAAGATCTCAAGAAGGCTACTAACAATTTCGCGGAACAAAACAAACTTGGTGAGGGAGGATTTGGTAGTGTTTACAAAGGATTTCTTACAGAAATCGATTCCTTCATTGCCGTCAAGAGAGTGTCTAGTGATTCTAACCAAGGGTTAAAGGAGTATGCAGCAGAAGTAAAGATTATAAGTACCTTGAGGCATAGAAATATGGTACAGCTGCTCGGATGGTGCAATGAAGATAAAGAACTCCTCCTTGTCTATGAATTCATGCCTAATGGAAGCTTGGATTATCATCTTTTCCAGGGAAAGAGTCTGTTGAATTGGAGCATTAGGTTCAAGATTGCGCAAGGATTGGCTTCTGCGCTACTTTATCTACATGAAGAGTGTGAACAGTGCATCCTACACAGGGATATTAAGTCGAGCAATGTTATGTTAGATGCAGATTTCAACCCCAAACTTGGTGATTTTGGACTTGATCGACTAGTTGATCATGAAAAAGGATCAATGACTACGGCTTTGGCAGGTACCATGGGTTACATAGCACCCGAATGTGTGGTGACTGGTAAGGCTAGCAAGGAGACAGACGTGTTTAGTTTTGGTGTAGTTGCATTGGAGATAGCATGTGGACGGAAACCGATAGACCAAAAGGCTGTTGAAGAAAGTCATGTGAACTTGGTTGAGTGTGTATGGAGTCTATATGGAAAGCAGAAGCTCCTCGATGCAGCTGATTCGAAACTTAATGCTGAATTCAACTCGCGCCAAATGGAGCAACTGATGATTGTAGGTCTCTGGTGTGCTCACCCTGATAAGAACTCTCGACCATCAATTCGACAGGCGGTTCTTCTGCTTAATTTTGAAGCTCCATTGCCTCTACTTCCATTAAGAATGCCTGAGCCAAACTACATGAGCCAAACTATATGATGACGAATATGACATGGTGTGTTATGGAACCAGTATTTGAAATAAATTATGAATCTTTCTAGTGTACGGAGTGATAGAATTCCAACATCTCTTCTAGCTCGAACTTATAGAGAGTTATATATGGAATCCAATCATTCATAGTAATTCTTCAATGTATGTAGGTGACCATGTCCCCAGTTAATTGTCATGTGAGGTCTGTTTTGTATGCATTTAAACATGTTTAATTAATTTATATTTATTTGTCGACTGGTTGGTAATGGTATAAAGTTAAAGCTTCCCTTGAAATTAGTTAAAACTCATCGCTGCAGGACTTAGATGTTTGATTTGGACTTATAGCTCATGGCTACAGTTTCTCATCTTAATTCACTTCCTATGTAGGTTCTGATGTATGGGCATATGTCTACCTTGAGTTCCATTGCTACGCGCTGGCAGATAAACCGCGAAGCCTAATGCAGCTGAAGTATTAAAAAAAATCATAACATGGAAGAAATCCCCCACTTATTGATATGAGAAAGACATAAAGAGACTGGTAGCTCATGCATAACTGTTGATTTCAAGAAAGTACAACAACTAGCCTAGCTTGTATGTACTTATGTTTTCATGCTTGAAAAAGCACATGGCAATGATAGAGAAGAGATTCCAGATTTTCACTGATCCTACTCTTGGAACTTGGCAAAGAAAAATGCAAAAGAGTGAGGCATGCCGCATGCTCAAAGCTTTTTCCTCTGATTTTTTTTTCCATCTTCATTATTTCAAATAATTTTTTCAATAAATCAAAGGTATTTCATTTTTCTGTTGATGCACAATGACTAGGATACTGACGTGTGGCATTCTATCAGCTGGAAATCTTTTTTTCTTCAATTCCCTTGATTTTATGTTCATTGTTTTTGTCTTTATTAGCATGACTTGGAAAATTGATGAGTCAACTTGGTTAGAATTGTATTGTACACCATATAATCCATGGGTGGTGGAGAATTGTAAAGGGTATGTATGTTCATTAAATACTGCTTCACAGTTCACATGCATGCCCAGAAAAGAAATCTACTCACCTTTTCAGTTAATTCAACAACATTAAACTGGTTAGCAATACACAGTAATCATCCATGGTTTCTGTTAATGTCCATGGTGGTTATCACCTTCCAGTCATGATCATTTTTCTTCACATTTCGATAATGATCCTTCCCACAACTCCTTTACAGTTCGACTTTCCGACCTTCTCCTCTTTCAATCCTAACATCAACTATGAGCAATCAGCTCGCACAGATGGAGATGTTATCCAGCTCGCTCAGGACCAACCTAACCTAAGTATAGGGAGGGTCACTTATGCTCAACCAGTGCATCTCTGGGATGGAGCTTCAGGTAACCTCACTGATTTTACTACAACCTTCTCGTTTGTCATCGACTCACATAATATAAGAACGTATGGTCGCTATGATGAGTACAATGATGGCTTTGCCTTCTTTCTTGCGCCAAATGGTTCAACAATTCCTGAGAATGCAACCGGTTGGAGTTTTGGCCTCATGAACAACTCTAGCAACTCCTCGCAATTTGTTGCCGTTGAGTTTGATACCTGTGTAAATCGTGATTTGGGGGATCCGGGGGCGATACATGTTGGTATAGATATCAACTCAATCAGCTCTGTTAATGCTACTAAGTGGTGGGCTCGCTACAACATTTTAAAGGGTCGGAAAAATGAAGCCAGCATTAGTTACAATGGTCGAACAGGGAAGCTCAGTGTAGCGTTTACTGGTTGGAGACATGGTGCTCCGTTCAAAGATGAGTTGTCAGCCGTAGTTAATTTGACACAATATTTGCCGGAGTTTGTCACTGTCGGTTTCTCAGCTGCAATATCAAATTCTTCAGCTTCTCAAACACTTAATTCATGGAGTTTCAATTCAAGTCTTGGAGGAGTTTTAATTCCTGCTCGTCAAACAATCCCACCAGTCTCCAGTAGTAAGTGCCTTTTAGCAAAATTGATTATATCTCATACAATATTTTTGCGAAACTTATACTCTGTTTAAATCCTACTAATTCATTATTTACCTCATAATAATCTAACTATTTTCTCGTTTGACATTAAACAGGCTTGCGAACGTACGATAAACACAATACAAGATTGTGGATAGTACTTGCAGTCGGAGTACTATGTTTGTTCTAGTACTGGGGTAGTGATTGCAGGCTGCTGGTTTTTTTTTTTTTGAAAAGGCAAAAATTATATTGATATAAGATGACCTATTTACAATCTATCGGATACTTTCAGATCAAAAAGAACAGCTATTAATATAATAAATGCATTTTCAATCGTTGCAATATTACATTTTGAATTAAATCTCACCAAATTATGTACAACATTCTATATCATTTTGCTGTAAAACTGTGAAAATTTTCTGTGAAACTGATTGAACAAAGAACAAGTGGAGAAATCAAAGCTCGATCCGTCAATCTAGCGTGGAATTGTATCAATAAACTGATTGTAGAAAATGAAAGTTGACACAATTGACTGAGATGAAAGAACTGAGCAATACACACTAATTTACAAAATATGTATTTTTTTTTGGTAAATCAAAGAAGTGCATAAACTAATAGCTATTTACAAAATATGTATATTAATTAAGCGTGCTCTGTTTTTGTTTGTAACTGTCGGTTAGTTACAAATTGCCCTAATAATTGAGTAGTGCAACAACTAAAGCATAATGTACAACTCGAATTGTTTCTCGGTAAAATTTGCATTGCGGTCCAACTTTCTTCAATTTACCCATTTCAGTCCTTATCCTCCGTCGACCTGATTCTTTCAGTCAAGCTCTTCATCTTTTATGGTAAAAATTCATATTCATGGACGCATATCGCAATTATTGGGCAGAGGATTTAAACAGAAAATCAAATCAATGCAAGGCTTTCAGCAAATCCACTGGAATTATTTCCATATGCAGGCTATATAAAGGAGTTCATTGTTGCAGGCTCAAGGTGTTTTTGTTTGTTTTGTGAAGATCTATTATACTTAATTCTTAGTATATATTCTGAAATCAATAATTAATCTGGGTGATCATATTTCCATTGTTTGTTTTTTAAGTTGAAAATTATTTGAACGAGCCAGTTTATTTCATTGATTTTCCTGAGATATTCATGGGATAATAGGCTACCAATACGTCGCATTCTATTATCTGGAAATTTGTTTGTTTCAATTCTATTAGTTTTCTTTTTTTTTTCCATTTTTTTCTTTGTCTTGATCAATTGATGAGCCAACTTGGTTAGTTCATGGTTGTATTGCACACCATATACTCCATGGGTGGTGGAGAATTGAAAGGGTTGGTTTGGATCATGTTATAACATGTATTTTCATTAATACTGCTTCACTTGCTCAAAGACGAAATCTACTCAAATTTTCAGAAAATTCGCAAATTATTAGCTTGTTCGCAATATACTGTGTCCAAAAATTTTGTTAATATACTACCCGTGATTCATCGCATCTCACGATAGAGTACTTCAACTAGTATATAATACTAAACCAAGTCTTGATAGCATATTGTTAATCTTGGAAGCAATTTCTGACAGATTGCTCTCCATGTTCTCTAACACATTGATCTCCCAGAGTCCACCAATTCCTCATTTTTAACCTCCAGTTTCCAAAGTACTCTCATTCACATTAGCAGCTTCAAGCTCATATTCATATGCTTAAATGTGAGCCAACACATATTTTGCACTCAAATGATCATGAGTCTTAGCCGATATTCGATAGTCTATTGGCATTAGCAGGTTCGAGCTCATGCACCATCTAACGTAGCCAAGAGATTCCTCTGCTGTTATATATATATATTCTCTTTTGCATAAATCTCAATTCTCCTCCATCCCTCAACAAGCAATCTGCTATATAATGTGCACTTGGCTTTGAATCCTCCCAATCAAAAGTACAAGCGCATAATACCGTACCCCGTAATTTTAACATAACTGGTATTTTGACGTATTTTGTTTTTCAGGCAATTAGGATGCATGTATCTTGTGAAATGGTGTGGAGTCACCAATAATGCAATTTCCCCTAACTTGTAGACTACTCTCACGTTGCTTTCTATTATCTGGAAATCGCGTGGTCCTTTGCTTTTATTTCCATTCTTTTGTCTTCATCAATTGACCTGCTGTATGAGTCACCTTGGTTGTACGTACACGGTACACCATATACTTCAATAGATTATATATGGCCATATGGGTGGTTGTGAATAAAAGGTTGGTTGGAAATCTACTAGTTCTGGACTTGACCAGAAAAGAAATCGACTCACATTTACTGCATGATCACTTGATTATACAAACAATTTGTTAGCAAATAGGAATATACATGCAGTTAAACTATATCCATGGTTTCTGTTAATGTCCACGGGTGATTATTACCTTCAAGTGATGATCATCGTCATTCTTCTCATTTCGATGATGATCCTTCCTACAACTCCTTTACAGTTCGACTTTGCTAACTTCTCCTCTTTCAATCCTAACATCAACTATGAGCAATCAGCACGTGCAGATGGACACGTTATCCTGCTCGCTCCTGATGAATTAAACCTCAATATAGGCCGGGTGACTTATGCGCAACCACTGCATCTATGGGATAGAGCTTCTGGTAACCTCACTGATTTCACCACAAACTTCTCATTTGTCGTCGATTCACATTATAAATGCAGGAATGATACTGTCTATGATAAGTACAATGATGGCTTTGCCTTCTTTCTTGCGCCAAATGGTTCAAAAATTCCTGAGAATGCAACCGGTTGGAGTTTTGGCCTCATGAACAACTATAGCAACTACTCGCCATTTGTTGCCGTTGAGTTTGATACCAATGTAAATCGTGATTTGGGGGATTTTGGGGCAATACATGTTGGTATCGATATCAACTCATCAATCAGGTCTGTTACTTCTGCTAAGTGGTGGGCTCGATGGACCATTATATCCGGTCAGAAACATGAAGCCAGTATAAGTTACAACGCTCAATCGGGGAACCTCAGTGTAGTCTATACTGGTCAGAGAAGAGGTGTTTGGTTCACTACTGAGATTTCTGCCATAGTTAATTTGAGGGAAAGGTTGCCGGAGTTTGTGACTTTCGGCTTCTCAGGTGCAACATCAAATTTGTCAGCGACTCAAACGCTCCATTCCTGGAGTTTCAAATCAAGTCCTGGAGGAGTATATACGCCTGCTAGAACTACCGCTACTGCTCCTGATCAATCAAACACAACTGCTCCTGAAACAAACACAACGCTTGTCCACAGTAAGTAACTATATTTTAAGAATCAGCAAAAGTATTATTACCGGAGGAAAAATAGTAATTAAAACTAAGGTAGTTTTTGCCATGAAAAATGATTTTGTTAAGTGTTTCTTTACTTTTCTACCCCTATTAGTACCCTTAGACATGCGTATATAATATATATCCGTGTGGTATATCTAACATGTGTGCATATGAATTGTTTAACATATATTCGTATTATAACATGATTGTTTGCGTATGTTGACAAATTATATTTAATTCGATCCACATATATACATGAAGTTTCATACTAGTCTAAGTTTGATCATTTAAATTTAATAGAACTGAACACAACTTTTTACAAATAATTCCTAATCGAACATGAACTCATACTTTCTATATGCTCGTCACATACGAACACAAAATAATATATAATTAATTTCATAAACATAAAAATGAATAATTGAAAAAAAATGGTCTTTTAATTTTTAAAAAAATATATTTAGGTTAAAATCAATACATATTCTGATTAAAATACATATATTAATAATTAAAATTTTAT
>JAYMSL010004181.1:0-11436 GCA_036897195.1 Plantago coronopus | reverse complement strand
ATTTGGTCCACTTGAATTAAAAATTGACCCACAATGTGTTTTATTTTTTTTTTTTTTTTGAGATATACTATTACAATTACAATGGTTTTACAAATTTCTAACTAATAATCAATATAATACTCTCAAAGCCTCAATATAGAGGAAATAATCACCCATTGCGGGGATCGAACCCATAACATTTTGAATTAGGAATGTCTCAGCTAACCATCACTCGACTACAAGCGCTACCCACAATGTGTTTGATTTGGCCCACTCAAAATTAAAAAAAAAAAAATGAACATTTTATGTCCAATCTTTCATTGAGTATTAATATCCTTACTCCTTACCATGCACAAGTAAATATAGTAAGAATAACAAAAAATAATGTTCTACAAACATACCAGAAGTAGCATTAGCAGAAGGTTGACTAAAAACATATTATTCTCTAAACAATATATCCCCGGCAGAATTCATAACATCTCATTGCCAGATATGAAAAGAAAGAAAAGAAAGAGGTGAGGCACTTCAAGGTGCTGGTGGAGCACTTTCAGGTGGACAGGTCATTTGAGGCCTTGTTGGAGATGAGATGGCCTTACATGCTTTATTACGTAGTAAGAATAAGAAAAGATATAGTTCTACAAAGATACCAGAAGTAGCATTAGCATAACTTTGGACAAAATATCCTTCAAGTCTTCAACTGAATTCACAAAAATCTTTGCTGGAAAAATCAGGTTCAGGCCGCTAGAACTTCGGAGAAAGATACGAACCCCAACAAAGGAAAGCACAAACAAACAAATAAACTTGGATATTCTAGAAAGAAACGCTGCCGTTATTTACAAACAGGTATGAGTGTATGACCACAACTAGTAAGTAACTAGGAACTACATTACCACAACATAACCATTGAAGCTAAGTATGTCACTAGCCAGCTCCAGAGGACATTATAATGACAAATAATTTGCCCAAGTTATCCTTGAGTTCTAACTTCCAGCAAGGCAACCTACTTGTCACGTTTAGGGCGAGCCACATAGAGATAGAACTAAGAATGTAAGTGGTTGCCTAATTCTACAAAACACCCAGCGAGCGTTCCGGAACGTGGTTCGTTCGCACTCCAATTCTCATTTTGAGAAAATCCGATAAAAGGTGAATTTCGAATCCGGACCTCTATATCTAGAGAAAAATCCTTTGTTTTGTGCATATTAGCAAGTCCAATTACAAATAGTAGCGAATCAAGATTCAAAAATGAACAAAGCAGTTCCAAATGTTAGTAAATCGTGTTCCAAAAATCAAAGAAATGATAATCTTTTTTTTTGCTGGAGAACCGATTCTCAAGCTCCACGAATCAGGCAAGCATTTCTGTAACATTATACAATTACACAACATTATCATATTATCATTTCTCACTAGATTCGAACACTTGGGCCATGCACAATAACTGGTAAACCCCTATCAAAGAATATACACTACACATATCTACAATCAGTATTCAACGGCACAGTGGTGACAGCAATCAATCAATAATTTCAAGCAAAACATTCATTCAGTAGTAATCCAGAAGAGCAGGGAGAATGAAAGAGATGGACCTGATAAACCGGAGCAGCGAGAGGATCCAGGCAAATAGGGCAATCGAGCACATCGGCGTCCGATAACCTAACACCGTCACCAACCGCAGTCACCCCGACAAGTTCAATCTCTTCATCTTCTTCCGGTCCTTGAACCTCTTCCTCTTCTCCGGAAGAAGAATCACGGGTAACATGCGAGGGGGAATTAGAATTATAGCGATATCTAAGGACTGGAGAATCTTCACCGTCTACATACTCATCGGCGCTCTCGTTGGATTCCGATTCGCTTTCGCTCACGAGCTCAGGCGCAGGGCCAGTACGTTGTCGTTTTGGCTCCGGCCGGCCGGATCTGGACCCACTGGCTCTTCCATCGCCGCCTCCATCGACTGAGAACCTGGCCATGGTTGAATAATCTGCTCTCGTGCTTCTTCTGCTTCTGCGGGGGCAAATGTAACACAATTTGGGATCAATTTCAACTGTCGTCACTTAATTTTGATTTAGTCCCCTGAGTAATAGAAAATTGCTAAACGACCCCTGCTTTATCAAAGCTGAGGTTTTTGGTAACAAAAATGAAACGGAAGTAAAATTGAGAATTTAGGAAAGAGTTGAAAAGAAAATCTACTACATCGTACCTCCTTCCACTTCGGCCTTGGCTTCGGGTTCGACTAGTGAACTGTGAACTAGTCTCCATGGACTGATGGAAGTATCACTTGAAGAATAAACCACGACTCTTCTATTAGTCATTCTCGCGTCTTCTCCAATAAATTTTTTGATTACCTCTTTTATGTTATTTCAAGATCTGATCTAAATTGTAGCACAAGTCCAAGCAAGGCAAGTTGACTTCCTTAGACTCTTGCAATCTGTAATACTTCGACTTAAATTACAGCGCAGGTCCAAGCAAGGCAGGTTGTTTGCGATGTTTCAGAGTAATCACACGCAAACTACAGACTACAATGTAGTTTGCGCGAGTCTAAATGATTTAGACAAAATATATATATTAGGAAAATTTCGAACAATGCATCAGTTAACTACTATGTAATTCGCCAAACTTGTGTTTAATACAAGTTCTGTCTATGTTCAGAAAACAAACAAACAATTGAAATGCGAAAGAACTCGCAAACATGGTTCAGAAAACAAACAAACAATTGAAATGCGAAAGAACTCGCAAACACGGTTAGATGCTGAAAAGTCACAAGTTCAAGTTCAAGTTCAAAGTTCAGAGAAAATATGATAAAATCAAGAAAGCACAGTTAAACTATGCTTTCCCATCATCATTAATAAATATACACTTCAATGAACTTGCTGGAAAGCCACTTGTATGATCTTGCAGGGCGCAGCGCAGTGTTCCTTTCCACTTATGATCTTGCAGCCTAGTGTTCAGATCCCATCACCTTCCGTATGATAATATCCATACGGATCATTCCACGATTGTCATAAAAATCACTAGTGATTAGAGCACAAGTTTTCTTGGGAGACTGCGCAGTAAATTTTGGTGCAACTTCCACGGAGCTTTTAAAGGAAATACGCTTGCCTCCGCTTTTTACTGCAAGCTCATAGGTGTAATTCATATCCAATGCAGTTGTAGCAAGACAAATCATATTTAGTAACGTTCCCTGGGGTATACGGACACGGTTCAGGACAAATAACGTTTTTTCACGTTTTTCCTGAAAGATAGTTAAACCATTCCCTCTGACGATGTCGAACCGGTCGGAAACGCCGAAAATGAGAGATCGTGCAGTACCTGGATGGCTGGTAGAAAAGTGCCTGTACAATGACTTATGCATGCCCGTGTAGTCACAACCAGGTTGGGGACATGAGCAAGGGCCATATTCGCAGGACTTCTCATGATTGAGTTTTTGAGAGTATCTTATCTTCTCCATACAGCCCCGGCTACTGTTTGGGCATGGCATTTTATAAGCTTCAATAGCCTTCTCAATTCCCCGAGATCGAATGTAACCAATACGCATGCTGCAACTCGGGCATTTGTTTCTAATCTTCGAGCAGCACACCCCGCATGCTGAATGCCCATTCTCACACTAGATAAGCACAGTAGGAGAAAAGAGAATGTCAGATCGTCGTTGAATATTTGTCTGTAGACCATGAAAGTCATAGCATCTCATGCCATCTAAATATACAAGCATTTATGTCCAATCGTTCATTGCGAGTATTAATGTCCTTACTCCTTATCATGCACAAGTAAATATAGAACATGCTTCATTACGTAGTCAGACAAGAAAAAGTATAGTTCAACATAGATACCAGAAGTAGAATTAGCATACAGTTAACTAAGAACATGATTATTCTCTAAACAACATATCCTTCAAGTCTTCAACTGAAGACACAAAAATCATTGCTGGAAAAATCAGTTTCAGGCCGCTAGAACTTCAGAGAAAGATACAAACCCCAACAAAGGAAAGCACAATCAAACAAATAAACTTGGATATTCTAGAAAGAAACGTTGCCGTTATTTGCAAACAGATATGAGTGTATGACCACAACTAGTAAGTAACTAGTAACTACATTAGCGCAACATACCCATTGAAGCCAAGTATGTCACAAGACAGCTCAAGAAGACATTAGAATGACAAATAATTGCCCAAGTTATCCTTGAGTTCTAACTTCTAGCAAGGCAACCTAATTGTCACGTTTAGGGCGAGCCACATAGAGATAGAACTAGGAATGTAAGTAGTTGCCTAATTCTACAAAACACACAGCGAACGTTCCGGAACATGGTTCGTTCGCGTTCTGGTTCTCTAAGGTTTGCGCTCCAATTCTCCATTTTGAGAAAATCAGACAAAAGAAGGTGAATTTAGAATCGGGGCCTCTATATCTAGAGGTTAAATCCTTTGTTTGTGCATATTAGAAAATCCAATTACAAATAGTAGCGAATCAAGTTTCAAAAATGAACGAATCACGTTTCAAAAGTTAGTAAATCGTGTCCCAACAATCAAAGAATCGAAATTATTTGATTTGCTGGAGAACCGATTATCTAAGATGAGAGAATCACACTCCACAAAGCAGGCAAACATTTATGTAACATTATACAATTACACAACATTATCATATTAGCATTTCTCACTAGATTCGAACACTTGAGCCATGCAAATTAACTGTTAAACCCCAATCAAAGAGTATAAAATACATATATCTACAATCAGTATTCAACGGCACAGTGGTCACAGCAATCAATCAATCATTCCAAGTGTAACATCCATTAGTAAGCAATCCAAAAGAGCAGGGAGAGTGAAAGATATGGACCTGATAAACAGGAGCTACTAGCGGATGAATGCATATAGGGCAATCAAACACAGAGGATTTGGTTAAGTTCCAACCGCTACCCACCGGAGGCACCGCGACAGGTCCAACCTCCTCCTCTTCTTCTTCCTCGTCTTCTCCGGAAGAAGAATCACGGGCAACATACGAGGGGGAAGAAGGCTCATCGCGATATCTAGGGACCGGAGAAGCTTCACCGTCTACGTAATAATCGGCGCTCTCGATGGATTCCGATTCGCTTTCGTTCAGGGGTGCAGGAGAACGAATTCGTCGGTTAATCACAGGAGCAGGCGCAGGGACCGGAGCAAGCGCAGTACGTTGTCGCTTTGGCTCCCGCCGGCCGGATCTGGACCCACTGGATCTCCCGTCGCTGCCTCCTTCGACTGAGAATCTCGCCATGGTTGATGTATCTCCTCTCGTGCTTCTGCTTCTAGCAAATGTAACGCCCAGGGATCAATTTCATTTTATCTCACTTATTTTGATTTAGTCCCTTGAGTAAGGAAAAATTACTAAAAGGCCCCTACTTTATCAAATCTAAGGTTTGGTAAAAAAGAATGAAACGGAAGTAATTGAGAATTTACTAAGGGTTAAAAAAAAATCTACTATATGTCTACATCGTACCTGCTTCTGCTACGGCTTCGATTAAGGCTGGTATCTCTGGTATCTCCGCTGCCACTGCCATCGGAGCTGACATCCGTGGAAGTATCGTCGGATTCACTCGAAGTGCTATCCATGGAAGTATCATTGGATTCACTCGAAGTGCTATCCACGGTAGTATCCTCGGATTCACTCAAACAATACATAACTCCTCTATCACTCATTCTCGCGATTTTCTCCAATAAATTTTTATTTACTATTGCTCTCTAATTTGTGTGATGTGATTGTGAATGTGAGGGTGGATTTTTATACTTGATGAGTTTTAACAATTGTAGACTTCTTTATTAGGAAAAAGACCTTTTCTATTCTCATTTCTCCACTTAATAATTTAATTACCCAATTTGTTACAATTTTACAAAAGCAAGTCAATATTGCGGAATTTTATTTCAAAATATATATGCAGATTATTGATGGAGAAGTAAAAAAGGACAACTGGACTAAAGAGAATATATATAGCAGCTTTTATAAAGCGATTATCAAAATCTGGATAAAAATTAAATAATAAAAATTTAATTACTTACTTTGATATTTAACTTTTACTCAGATTTTGGTAATCGCTAAATAAAAGATGTTATATAAATTCTCTTTAGTCCAACTGTCCTTTTACATCTCCATCAATAATGTGCCTAATATACATACTGATATTTTTGGGAAAAACAATCGGCAATATTGACTTGACCGTGTAAAATTATAACAAATTAGGTAAATTATCGACGGGAATATATAAGAAGTCTTTTACCTATTAAAGAAGTCTACCATTGTTTAAAATTTATCGAATAAAAGAATTCACCCTTATATTGAAATATCACAAATAAAATAACAATAATAAAAAAATTATTGGACAAGCCGCAAGAATGAGTAACAGAGGAGCCGTGGTTTATTCTTCGAGTGAATCCCAAGATACTTCCATGGAGATTAGCTCAGATGGATTAGAATAAAAATTAACTTTGAGTTAGTAAATCTAAAATTACTTGTTTTATGGTACTTTATGATTTATGCAAGTAAACTCAATTAATTGAAATTGAATGGATAAAATTGAACGAATTTTTAAACTGGACTAGAATTAGATTCGCAATCTCAAGTAATAGGGCCCAATATCTAGATTTAGATTGTTAACTCAGACTCAAATGATGCAATAAAATGTATAATTCAAGGCTTTGGCGCAATAGCGGCCTATTGGACAATTTTGAAGGGCATTTGAGACCAGACCAGATCTTTTGAGGATCTGAGCGTTTTCTAGATGTACCGAGAATATAATGGAAAAACAAATTTTAATTTTGGACAATGTGGGAAGTGCTAAGTTCGAACTAGAGGAAGATTTGCTTTTGTTTTGACACCTCACCCTTCAAATGTATCCCACCAACCTCTTTTGTAGGGTTGTACATTCAGATCAACCCGTTCTGATCCGAAATTTTGGATTGAATCGGGTCAGGATAAAAAATTTGGTAATCGGATCGGGTTCAGAATATATAAGATGAAAATCTCGAACATTTAATAAAACAAAACATCAAAAAAATAATCTCAGAAACCCTAAATCTCACCTGTCTCGCAGTCGCCGCAAAATCCATGGCGATGAACTACCGGAGTAGTCAAAGAAGCAGTAATTCCAATCTACTGGTAAGAGGGATCGATGCGAGACTGGAATTAGGAATCCATTAATGTTGTAGTCAAATTGAAATACGGCCACGCCAGTAGTAGGGTCGTGCACTTGAGTACCCGAAATCGCATCTGTAAGCACTCTCGGCGCCGTGTCTGATTATATGAGTAGCCTAGCGCTCTCGCCACCATGTCTCAGAAGAAGATGCGCGGTGGAGGAGGGAGGCGCAGCTGGAGGTCGATATGTGGATGGAGGCGACATTAATTGGAATGTAGAAGGAGGGAGGCGGTGTTTGGATTAATGGAGGAAGAGGGAGGCGCCGTTTGGAGTGGAGGCGTAGGGTTTGGGAATTGCTGAATTGTGAATTTGTGAGTAAGTGAAGATTGAAGGACTTAAATAGGCCGTACGGAGTAATGCATCGGCATTAGATTATAATCGCATTCTAGACTGAAGTAGCGATTATATTTTTATTTATTTTCTTTAGAAAAAAACTCGAATCGAGCGGATTAATCCGAAATCCGTGAATTTCAATCCAATCCGCTCCAAAACCCAAATTCATGGTTAAGTGTCAATCCGAAATCCAATCCTAATATGTCAGATCGGTGCACATTTCCGAATTTTGGTGGGCATTTTCTTATTTCGAGGGTTAGGCACACCCCTACTCTTTTGTATGTTTGGGCCTACGAGCCCACTTGGTTGAAGACTTAGTGAGTGTTTGCCATTGCTTTTCAGAATTGTTTTTAACTTGCTTTTGCTTAAAGTAGTATAAAAGTACTTTTGATAAAAAAGTTGTAGGTGTTTGCTAATTAAGAAAAAAAGCAGCCTGGAGTGCTTTAAGCAGGAAGAAGCAAGCCTTGGGCTGCTTCTAAAAAGCAGTGGTTAACTGCTTTTTTTTAGAGAAGCAAAAGCAGAAGTTGTGAAATAAAACACTACAATTCTGCTTTTCTTTTTCCAAAAGCAGATAAGTGCTTTTTTTTAAGCAATGGTAAACACTACTTTATTTTATTTAGACTCTAATTTGTATGCTACACCCACAAAAACTTGTTCGTGGCCTTTTATTTTGATAATATTGAACTATTTCCATTTTGACTTTTAAAATCAAACTACTCCCTCCGTCCCACAAAACTTTACCCACTTTTCATTTTTGGACGTCTCACAAAACTTTACTCATTACTAAATAAGGAAGCTATCCGACACACTAAAACATTATTTTAATATCAACACACTTCTTTATCACCACACATTATCTAAAATTAATCTACCACATTTATTTTTTCATTTTAACTTCAATAATTTAACTCATTTTATTAAATTGCGTGCAAACCCTAATGGGTAATGTTTTGTGGGACGTAGGGAGTTAAACATAATTTTTTATAATATAAATTTCTAATTAATTAGGAAACATGAATTTGAGACTTTAGTTTTATTTTCACCTTAAATTCATATTCATTCCGTCCTGTGAACATATATTTACTTAAAATTGACAAGTTTAGTTCAATTAGTTCAGACGAATCAAACGAAACCTAAGAGTAATTCTTCAAGATGTTATGCCGACTGACTAGCATAGCATAACATTGTTTTGTGTATCTTTTTTGTGTTTGGCATGGAGTTAACGTATTTTAGCCTTAAACCAAGGTTACTACTTTACCATCAAACATCACAAAAAATAATCACACCTCACTTACTTTTTCATTCACTATAAAATCTTTCTTTAAAATGCACCATAGTTCTAGTACGTAAAGTTTTGTTCGTCGAATTACTTGAATAATATATATCCACCACACCTGCGAGTCTGAGAAAGTGAGACCTATGTGACATGGCCATGTAGGTGTGGTATGGTTCGGTATTGTTGCCAAGTCTCAATCTTTTAATAATATTTAATTGTGTACTGTGTTGAATCTTGAGTTTGTAGCTAATTTGTACTCCTTCAAGTACTACACAATCTCCATGACGTACACCTTCATCTTCATGCTAGTACAACACTTTCCGATCGTTACTTGCAGAATCAAAATAATTAACCTCAATGGCTTAATGCCATTTTCACAAAACATGTAGCTTTTTTCAATATTTTTCAAACGAGTCCTATTTAGGTTTCAATGATGAATTTTCTCTTTAAAATCGGCAAACTTTCATTCAAAGAAACTGATTATATGGAGCATAAGAAATGTTCCAGAAAGAGACATAGATTTATATCCTAGATTATTCGGAATTCTGTCTTTACCCCAACCCTTTATGATAGTGGTGGAAATACACCATCTCCTAGTTAGCTAATTGAATATAATACTAAATGTAGTCGTAAACTTTATTTTCAATACGAAATTATCCATACTTATTTTCTATATACTTTGTAAAATTCGTGTCCTCACGAACTACAAAATTAATTATAATTCAGTCTAGACAAGTATTTTCGGACTAACACCACCGTACCTTCGGGTAGATCAGCCCCTACTACCAATAGTCCACCAGAAGGTTCTAGAGAAAGAGACAGATGTTCCAATCCCAGAAAATGATCAATCCCTTGCTCCAACCCCAGTTTCTTTACCTCTGGTACAAGGATCTATTATATTATTACCATTCCTTGGAAGCAACTTCACAAAAATGCCCATCATTATTTGTTGTACTGCACTCTAATTCTCCCATACTGTTGGGATTTTTGACAATAATAGATACAGTACTATATAGATACATATTGCATCCCTTCATTATCAGTCACAGTACTATACTTTATTAATTATAAAACTAGTTCTCATACGCAATTCTGTCCACGAAACTTGTATACTTCTAACTCTTTTCCACCTATAAAAACAGAAAAAATCCAAACCCCATAAATCACTACAAATTATTCACAAGAACAACATGATCAAGGCAAGTTTGTTACCATCTTCTTCTTCTTCCAGGACGGAGTTCTTGGTGCCCAGAACGCCAGTTTCATATAGGAAAAGTTCCCTAAATGTCAAGAAACTTGTGGTGAAAGCGAATCACGATGGAGAAAACGAAGGCCGGTCTGTAGACGATGACATGTTCGTTCTTCGTATGAGGATCAAGAAGTTGAAGGCCTTGGAGGCTGCTAGTTGGGGAAACCAGGATGCTAGTCTTGTTCCTCAGTCGAAAGCAGTTACGGACTACAAGGCGGAGTTTAGTGAAGGTGTGGAGTCGTTGCAGTCTCATTTGATGAACGCGAAGCCGAGAACTCTGGCTCTGGGGATGCTGGCGATACTGGCTATGAGTGGGCCGTTGTCGGAATCGGGTGTTTTGGCTGATGTTTGGAAAGTGGCTAGAGGGTTGCTGGCGGGGTGTCATGTGTCTATAGATATTGATTTTTAGATTTAGCCTTATTTGTTCACTATAACATATGTGTATAACATGTATGCATGAAACCTTCATCTGATGGAGTGATCTGGTGAAACATAGATAGTAGAGCGATCCGCGCGCATCAAAGGCGTGGAGGAGATGGTGTGGAAGTGGAAGAAGATTGTGATCTCTCCGGACATGGTAAACTTGTCCTGTAATGGACGATATTCATTTGTTATTTAGTTGATTTTAGGTAGTATAGTACCCAATTAAGACTGTATATATCTGAAGCATAATTGTAATGAAATTGTGCAACTTAGCATGTTGATCTAATACTAAAACAAATCTTTTCATGTAATTGAATATAAATTGTCTCTTTGTGAATTGTGGTAATTATGAAATCATGCATTCTTTGACTCTTTGTATTCCCTTTGTATTCTGATAATGATACATCCATGATTGAAGATAGTATGGATGTATCAAAGTATAACTCAAGAGTATAATCATGCCTTCGAATCGACCTCAACTCCCGTCTCCCTGCACGAAAGGGCCAAGCGCTCTGTGTCGGTCGGAGACTCTCCTCTGGATCTACAAGTAGTGTTTGTTTACGAGAATTCTGCAAAATCAGGGACTAAAATTCTTCCTTTTTTCACAAGTTCGAACTTCAATCACATTTTGAATATTCCAATACGACGGACTTAGGACTTTGACCGTTTTATACCACATGATAGTAATATCTGGAAAAATGAAATGGCATAATTAGGCACATAACTGACATAAGGATATTAGCTAAATTTAGTAGTTAAGGTGGTTGATCGATGATTATCAACAAGATTAATCTAGTTTGAATGGCGCAGGTTAGCTGCGGGTTAGATAGTAACCTTGATGTAAGGTTTCATTACAGTTGAGTTAATGGAGTTTGACAAATTAGGTAAAAAAGAAAGCGACTAATGATGTGGAACGGATTAATACGATGGTTAATTACATAATTAAGAATTTAAGACTTAAGAATAATGACACCTTAAAGTTGCTGAGTCGAGTACAGAGTACGGACCATGGATCGGGCGACTCATGCTC
>JAYMSL010004180.1:0-11436 GCA_036897195.1 Plantago coronopus | reverse complement strand
TATGTGTTGTTATGTTATGAAATAGGCAATGTCGTGTTTTAAAATATGTTAGAAAATGTACTCTGGAGTGAGTATGAAAATAGGTGATGTTGTGTTATGTAATATACAGTGCGGTGTATGCAAATAGGTGATTTTTATTTTGAAAATATACTATGTGGTGTATAAAAATAGGTGATATTGTGTTATGAAATATACTATGAGGTGTATTAAAATATGTGATGTAGTGTGTGTGAATAGGTGGTGTGATGTTTCAGAATAGTGATGGTGTGGTTTAGTAATAGGTGATGATGGGTTATAAAATATACTATGAGGTGTTCTGGAATATGTGTTGTTATGTATGAAATAGGCAATGTCGTGTTTTAAAATGTGTTAGATGTTTATAAATGTGTGGACTAAAAAATAATTTTCTGAAATTGCAAACTCATCCCTAAACATTATCTAATTCTCCATTAGCTTATAACTTTACATTTTTCCAACCTTCTAAATTGACCCAAAATCAATTTAGGAAGTAGAAAAACCCGAAATCAAGCTCAAATAATCGTCAAGTGAGTATGTAGAATGAATCTAAACCTTCAATGATTCGATCCATAAGGAATCTAAGCAAGAAAAATCAAAACCCATTTCAATTTTTTTTTAAGAAACTCCATGGATGGAGCTGAGCTTGTAGGTTTTGCTCCGTCCATGCTGCGTCAAGTGAGTATGCCCAAAAGCTCGCTGTTTTGGGCAGCCATGGCTGCTCAAGCTTTTTTTTTTATTTCTTTTGCGGGTCAACCCGACCCGCGATTTTTTTTTCTTTTTCTTAGTTAGATTATATAAAATGTGGTCTTTTCTTAAAAGACCATATGTGGTGGTCTCTCCGAATTGTTTCTCAAAAATATTTCCAGTACATTTTTTCTAAACCGGTTTATTATTTTTGAATTTTATATATAAAATAGGAAATCTGATTTTATTTCATTACTGAATATGTGCGAAAATTTTTATAGTGAAAGAGTTAGGGTTAGTTTTAGGTAATATTTTATAAGATAACTGATGTGAATGCTCTTACCTCACATTTCTTGTAAGTGGATGAATTGCTTTAACATTAGGAATTACTTCTCAACCTTATCACTAGCCTAAAAAAACTCAATTAAATAGTGACCTAATTGATACGAAATTGATATTGGGCGAATTGTCATAAATTGAACTATAGTGAAACAAGAACTGGCCCACTAAGTAATTCGATTGGAAATTCAATGGAGCACTATAACCCCGAAAAATCTGAATTTGGATTGACCCAATTTGAACTGACCTGGAGCATGTGTACCCAAACATGACCCGATCTGAAGTATTATTAGTTTATTATCCAAACTAGACCCGGAACTGAACTTGACTCGAATTCGATCAACAATCGATCCAATATACGATTTGAAGTATTATTACCTAAACTAGACACGAAACCAAACTAGACTCGAACATGATTAACACCTTTCGATTCATACACAATCTGAAATAAATTAAAAAATGGTCCGAATAAACCTGATCTTAATCCGAACCAGATGATTCGTGTGCTAGGTTTAAATTCCTCGTTAATTCTTTTTTAACCTCTTGGCGTGTCTTTTAGCTCAAACTTCCATATTTTGTGCCATTTTCAAACAGAGCCAACTATAACTTTCAAAACGTCTCTCTCAATCGACCAACTCATATCGAACAGACTATGCAATCATCAGTCGGATCAATGGCTGCTTCAAACGTGTTCATCGTCGTTGTTCGCATACTATATGTGTCTAAGAGAAGCTGATGTTTGATTTCTCTAGGATTTGTGTTGACACGTTCGAGTTTCGTGATCTCATTTCAAAGTTGGTTTGAATGTAAGTCAGCGCAAAGTCGATTTTTTTGGATCAATCCTAAGTTATAAGAAATAATAATATTTTCTTTTTAGGCCCCGGCTGCAATTTTGCATGTAGGCAGGCCCACATAGAAACAGCCCTGGAGGCCCACTAGGAATATTTTATGGAAGCCCGTCCAAATGATCCCTAAAATCCCTAAGGTAGCGCATATATATATTGTTGACAGAGGGTAGAAGTAAAAAAGTTTCTACCCAAATTCTACCGCACGTCGACTCACATTCTCACAATAGCTGCCATGGGAGTTTTCACCTTCGTCTGCAAACAATCTGGCGATGACTGGTCTGCCAAGCAGCTCAATGGTGATCTAGAGTCTTCGGCCGCTTCCACCTTCGAGCTCCAGCGCAACCTAGTTCAGTCCGCCCTCTCTGCCGACTCTTCCGGCGGTGTTCAGTCCTCATTCTCCTATGTCACTCCTTCCTCTGCCGTCTTTCAGGTTGATCTACAGTAATACGCATTGTTTTCTTTTCCTTTTAGTCATTGTTTTGTTAAGTTTCGAAATTCCGTACGTGCTCACGTCATCTTAGTGATTTGAAACCCTAGTTTACAATAGTGTGTGGGTGTGTGTCCATGGTTGTTTGTTTGGCTGCTGTTGGTGGTGTGATTTGAACAAGTGAATCCTTTGATTTATGCATTTTGGTAAGTGGTTCTTACCTTTCTACATGGTAGAATTAATTAGTCGATCCTACTTCGAAATATTATTGGTCCAGGGCTAACTATAGTATTATTGGCAAACTCGATTTGTCTTTTTACAAAATATGTTTGTAAAACTTTAGTTATTAAGAAAATATCAAAATATTTTATAAGATTTTTTTTTTAAAATCAAATATATAAAATAGATTTTCCCCTAATATTTCGTTAACTTCTTTTATGTTTGCTTGATTCTCCTTGTTGATTTTATATTTTTATTACTTTTTTAATAGTAAAAACATGAGTATATTATATCTAAAAAGATAATGAAAGTAATGTGTGGTTTTTGGTGTAAACTTTGCGAAACATTAATGAGATATGTGAAGTCCTATACCTGTTTGTCATATATGGTTTTGCAATTTTGGAAGCCTATACTGTTGCGATCTAAAAGACAGCAAAACTTCTCTATAACCTATAACTATATTCCTTGTATGGATGCAGGTGATTGTTGGTGGAAGTGTTGGAGGTGGCTCTTTGGTTGGAGGAGCAGCTGCCCCTGCCGCTTCCAGTGGTGGTGCAGCTCCAGCAGAGGAAAAGAAAGAAGAGAAGAAGGAAGAAAAGGAAGAGGAGAGTGATGATGAGAACATGTTCTCCCTTTTCGATTAGATTAATCATCATGCATTATCTAATTCCCCCTCTAGTCTAATCTTCATGTCTTAGCATTCCTCCAGTTTGTTATGTTTCCTGTGTTGTTAGAACTTCAATTTCCTATTTCCTCTATCGGATTTGGTTTATGTTATATTACTCTTTTTACTAGAGGTAATTTAGTTATTTCTTGTGTTCCACTTGCATGATATACTTGCTTGCTTGTTTTTACAACTTTCTTTGAGCTTTTTCTAGTTAACTTGTGTTGATATCTAAAATGGAATTTTAATGAACAATGTTGTCACCCTTGTTTCTGAATCAATTAGAATGGGATGAAGCTTGGAAGCATTAAATCTAGTTTCCTAGGAGTTCCTTAATTGCACTTCTCGTGTATTATTCCTATATCTTTCTACTTTATAATTTTCGACTCCATACTTCATCAATCCCAATCTCATTAAGAAGTATAATGAAAGGGGGTACTGTGAAGAAGGCCCAATGAACATTCAAGGGGTATTGAGTTAGAAGAAGGCCAAATGAACATAGCCCATCCATGTGACATATTTGTAATGGTCCATTAAAGGGAGCCCATGCATGTGAATGTGACCCAATAAACAGATCTGAAAATTAGGGTTTCACTGCCTTTCTTCCCTATATTTGATTAATCATCTAAGCTAGCTACCATAGATCAATTATCTTCTTCTTTCTAGCAAAAATAATCCTTTTTTTGAAAAGAAAGAGAGAAAATGGGAGTGTACACATTTGTATGCAAAGGATCTGGTTCGGAATGGTCTGCCAAGCAGCTCAACGGAGACCTCGAGGGTTCAGGTGACTGCACCTTCACCCTCCAGCGCAATCTTGTTCATGCTGCTCTCTCCCAGGACTCTTCCGGTGGAGTCCAGTCTTCTTTCTCCTATGTTACTCCTTCAACTGCTGTCTTTCAGGTCAGTCATCCGATCAAATTATTCATTTGATCTGTATCATATATTGGCGATTGAATTTTGTGTTGATTCTTGTCAGTGATCAGATCAATTTATTAATTTCATCATAACTTTCTAATTGAATTGTGTTTTATTTGTCAGTCATCAGATCAAATTATTCATTGGATATGTGTCATTGTTTTGCAATTGAATTGTGTTTTGAATTTTCTGATGATATTTGTCAGTGATCAGATCAGATTATTCATAGGATCCGAATCATATTTTCGCAATTGAATTGTGTGTTGATATTCACTGGATTTGTATCATAGTTTTGCAATCGAATTTTGTGTTGATATTGACTTGATAAGTATATGATTGTGTCATATTTTTACAATTGAATTTCGTGTTGATATTTGTTGGATGTATATAGGTTATCGTTGGGGGTAGTGTTGGAGGTGGTTCCTTCGTTGGAGGAGGTGGTGGCGGAGCTGCTGCGTCTTCCGGTGGTGCTGCAGCTGCTGAAGCACCTGCAGCTGAGGAGAAGAAGGAAGAGAAAGAGGAGAGTGATGATGACATGGGTTTCTCACTTTTCGATTAAGTAGCTGTTTGAATCATTACACTTCTCCCTCCGTTACTAGTTTAAGTTCCGATGTTTCCTATGTTGCTTAGTTCTTGATGTTGTCCCTCATTGTTGAAGAAGATGAAGTTTTGATTGTGTACTGGATTTGGGGTTGAATAGACCTTTATCAATCTGAATTTGCCCATTTTGCTTCCAATATGTATCAATCTTGTTTTCGTTCAGCGTCTTAGATATCATACCGTAATTCTCCCCTGCAGTTTGGTAGAGCTGCATCATGGATTCAAAGATTACAAACTCCCCGTTTAATGTGTAGAACTGTAGATCTATATTCTTTTACTGATTCCCAGGCTGTTGTAGCCAAAGTAATGTGGATCTACATCAGGGGATTAAAGATTAAAAACTCTCGGTTTAACGTGCAGATCTATAGTATTCTATACTGATCCCCAGAGGCTGCTGTAGTTATAGTAATGTAGAATTGTAGATCTGCATCAGGGAATCAAAGATTAAAAACCCAGGTTTAATGTGTAGATCTATATTATATGTTGATCCCAGGCTGCTGAGCCAAAGTAATCATATATTTTTCTACAAGTTGTTCCTTCCAACTGTCTAGCCCTTTCCCTTCAATAAAGTGAAATTAAAAAAAAAAAAAACCGATAAATTTAATTATATTATTTCTACTCATATTCCGTTTTATAACTACAATAGAATCGTTAAAAATCTTAACTCCGAAACCTGTTTTGATGGACCCTTTTAAACCTGAATCGTTAGAATGGTTAACTTAACTTGAATCGATTCATTTCAGAGGGATGACTGGTGTAGTAAAACTCTTAACTTCTGTACCATTAATTAAAAACATATGTTTTCCTCTTTCAACGATCTTTTTGGTTACACACGGAGAAGAACTGATTGCGTAAGGCTAACTCCAGCAAGAGCTGAAGTTATGGATGAGTTGTTGAGCTCATATGCTCAGTCTGCTGGAGACTACTAAGCGCCTGAACTAGTTGAGGCGTGCCTCAAATGTTCAGGCGCCCCTCAACAACTTTCTATTTTTAAAAAAAAAAATTAATTTCCCTTTCTTTCATTCTTATTAAATTTTGTTGGAATGCATAGCACAATTTCCCGTGTTCGAGTCCTGCTAGCATAATTCTAATATTACCCCTGTTTTTCTTATTCTTTTTAATGCTGTAATTATTTATTTATTTCTCATTTAATATATCATTTTAATTTTATCTCAATTGTAATAATTTAAGCAATTCAATTTAATTTTGATTTATTTCACTTTTTCTTCCTGACTTACTTTATTATTTTTATTTTATCTAAATTATACATAATTTGATAAATAATAAAGTTTGCAATGAAAAGAGAAAAAAATAATAAAAAGAGGAGATGAGAGGGGCTGAATTGCTGGAGTAGTTTTTTTGGGTTAGGGGTGAGATGTAGTGGAATGCTGATGTGGCAGAGTTGAGTCCCAAATTGAGGCTGAACTGCTGGAGATAGCCTAAGTGAAAAGATGCACAGTTCTTTCTCACTTGAGCCAACTTTGCTTTGGTGTTTACAAATATAGAAAATGTAGGGAAATTTTCATTTTTGGTACACTACAAAGGTATAGTGCCAGTTTTTGTACACTAGAACGGCCTTGTTCAGTTTCGGTACTCTAATTCAACCACTTAGCCATTTTAGGTACTCCGGCCAATTTTCAGGTGAGTGTGATGACGTGGCAGCCGGAGTTCAAAAAAATGAAAAAAATTAAAATAAAGTGACACGTGTCGCGCTCACAATTAATCTGGTTTATTTTTTTTAAAATATAAATGTTAATTGTTAAAAAATTTATAATAATTCAAAAAAAAATCAAAAATTTAATTTACAATAAAAAAATAATTTCAAATCTAGAATTTTTTTTTTTAAAATCTGATTTTTCTGTATGAGACAAAAATTTTAAAAATAATTAAAAAAATCTGATTTAAAAAATAATTTTTAAAAAAAATATTTTTCTGTGTACCCAAAAAAAATATTTTTTTGCCACGTCATCACACTCACCTAAAAATTGGCCGTAGTACCTAAAAGCTAAAATGACTAAGTGGTTGAATTAGAGTAACGAAAATGTACAAGGCCGTTCTAGTGTACCAAAACTGGCACTAATACAAAAACTTTTGTATTTTACCAAAAATGAAATTTTCCGAGAAAATGTAGATTAATCATTCCGAGCAACGATGTCGATAATGCATGTTTTGTCAACGGATGTGGTCGTTGATAGAATATGATCCCATTAAAAATGTGACCACATTCCAATACTAGTTGACTAGTTGTCAACTTAGTAACTACTAAATCAAATCAAAATGATAAAATACGTTTCTATTGAAACTTATGTTCCTTATTTCGAGTTTTATTAAGAGCGTCAATGAATCGAGTCGAGCCGTGCCTCGAATTAACGGATCAATGATCGTTAGATTTTAGGTCTGGTTGTACTCGTCGTATAACACAACATCGTGATCGGCTCGTTAGATTATATATTACTCACGAGTAGCTCAAAATGCTCGATTTGTTTGTGCTTGTGGACGCTCAACTCATTTTTGCTCACGAGCAGTACTTATTAAAACAAAACAAAAATATGTGCTTATTTTGTAGTTCGACATAATAAAATGGTATAAATACACATTCAAATTAACCCAATGATATAAAAGTTACTCTGTATAGCAACTTCAAAAGGTGCATTAAATTCAAAATGGAAAACAATGTTTAATAAAATAATGCTTTTATTTACTAAACATATATATAGTTGGCGAGCCGTCGATCATATTTTCTTAGTAATTAAAACTCAATCGGAAATCGCGAGCAAGCTCATGTTAACCGGTCTAGGTCTCGATCTAGCGTTTGTCAAGCTTTTTCAGTAGCTACGGCTTTGTTAACACCCATAATCATTACAAACTTTCTAACCCAAATAAACAATTTTTTATCCCACTAACTAATAATTCTTTTTTTAATTTTTCTTTTTTACTCTATCGTTAATTTTTCAATGTCTCTTTCTATTTTACTCTATTGTTAATTTTTCAATGTCTCTTTCTTTTTTACTCTATCGTTAAATTTTTCAATGTCTCTTTCTATATTACCCACTTACGCTATAAGAGCCCCACTAAAACTATGATTTTCTGCACGATCCTTAATTCAAGATAAAGTAGCTCCTTATGAATAGAGTTATGAGAGCTGAGCCTCAACGAAGACTTGGTTTGTTAAGGCTCGAACTCGTCTCGCTCGATAAGGCTTATTATATCAATGAATTTAAATATTTTTAATAGAAAATAACTTGTTAAGGCTCGATAAAGTTCGTTAAGGTGTATTTTCTTTTTTATCTCGTACCGAGCTTACAAGTTATTCGAGCTCGATTTAATTACTTTTTGTTAACAAGTCGAGCTCGGGTTCGGCTCAGTTGAGCTCGAACCGAGTATCACAATACTCAGCTCGACTCGACTCGTTGAACAACACTACTTATGAAGTTCTTCTTGGAACGGAGACATTGCACTTTACCATCGCAATGACTGGACTTCTTCCCTGTATGAAACAGAACAACATAAGAACCATTAGAACGTACTTAGCCATTTGCCCTATGTTTATAGGGAAACCTGACATTTTAGTGGTGCAAGTGTGCAAGGCCGAATGATAATTCTCAGGAATGAAACAGGGACAGCATAAGAAGAAGCATTACAATTGCAGCAAACACCTGTCTTTCATATTAAATAACATAACAAATACGATAATCATCGTCAAACCATTGATAATATAATGCAATGTCCAACAAGAAAGACATTAAACTAGCTGCCTCTTTCCATTGCTGCTTCCCTTTCTTGCTAAACTTCATAACAAGGGAACTTCACTTGGCCATCATGACCTTCACAAACTCTTCGTAATTGATTTGCCCATCACCATCCACATCAGCCTCCCTGATCATCTCATCTACTTCCTCATCAGTCAACTTCTCCCCGAGGTTTGTCATCACATGGCGTAACTCAGCAGCTGAAATAAAACCGTTCTGGTCCTTGTCAAACACACGGAATGCTTCTTTCAGCTCCTCCTCAGAGTCCGTATCCTTCATCTTCCTCGCCATCAGGTTCAGAAACTCCGGGAAGTCAATGGTTCCATTACCATCAGCATCCACCTCGTTGATCATATCCTGGAGCTCAGCCTCAGTAGGGTTCTGCCCCAGGGATCTCATCACAGTACCAAGTTCCTTGGTAGTGATACAGCCTGCAAAAATAGTAATGTTTGTTGCAATTAATTCAAGGCAGTACAGTAAGTTCCCGATTAGGAGAGTAACATAAGGTGGTCCGGTTGAGGAAATGAGTTGAAATAAAATGCAAGCAGGAGGTTTGGGTTCGAGCCTCGGGAATCACAGGTTTAGGGGTATATTACTAATATTTACTTGATAGTTTGTAATACTTTGCCGTTTCAAAAGAAGGAAAAAAAATATATTTAGTTAGCTGACGAATAAAATATTTCAGTAATTCTATTCTTGGTTCTATAAATCGAAGCTGCTATAGCCACACAGACCTGCATTCTATTGGATTTTGCCAGAAAATGGAAAGAAATATTATAGTGACATATACGTGTGAGGTAGCAAAATGAAGAGGCTAAGGGAAAAATCTTGGAAGGGAAATCTTGTTATAGGACATCATTTTTCTCAAAAAAGCGACATCAACCTGAATTTTCTAATTTAAATATCAGTTTCATTTATGTACATTAATTACCATGACCACATCATAAGAAGTAAAATGCCCTATATTTATCCGAGAACCTAAACCAATGATCCTACAAGAAACTAGTAAATTATATCCCAGCTCCCACCTATTAGCAGGGCGATGGTTAAATAAGGGGGGTGGATCTAGTTGTGTCTTATCTTAAAAACAAAACAGCCTATTTGACGTGGAAAAACAATCTGAATATCCATCTCCGCGTATAGACCTAATCCTAAAAACAACCTATTCGACATAATGAAACAATCTCAAAATCTAGAAGTGGTCCAATTTTCCATATAGATAACACAGGTCCAATAGCTTGCTCATAATAACCCATGACAAAAGCAGCAAAGTAGCCACACTGCAATTCAGACTTAATTCCCAAAAAATTATTCTGTATTCGAATCATAAATTTAGAATAATTAGCGCTCAAACAACAAAATCACCAATCTGATAAAATCTCCAAAGTAGCGGAGGGTAAAGGTCCGATGAAAACAATTAAACATCTAAATATCTGAACCATGTTCCACGGCGATATCTAGGCATCTTAGCTAAGATCAACAAAATTAATTTATTGACACAAAAAAAAAAAAAAAAAACAAATAGATCTCTGTCCACCCTGTTGGATTGTGTAATTCTGATTTTAGATGCGTAGTATGTACCCGACCATCCATCCATCCATTACAGACGAATTGTAATTGTGTATATGAAGAGAAATGGTCCATCTCTCTCTCTCTCTCCATGTAGGAGAAAGAATCTGAATTTCTAGATATGCCCCATTTCTCCATATGGATATGTAAAGATAATATAGGATATCCTTCCCTTCCAATTAGTTAACTCACAATAAGGCATGACAAAAACTGCAAAACTACCCAACCTCCATTCCGGACCTAATTCCCAAACACTAATCTGTAATTATGTATTTGATTGATGAATTTATAGTAATTAGCGTGCAAAAGCTACAAATATACATCCAAAAATTCTAACTATGTTCCACAGCCATATCTAGCTAAGATCAAAGAGAATTCATTCATTGATAAAAAAGAATTGAAAAAAACAAACAGATCCCACAACAAAAACGTTGTAATTGATATATTAGGATAGTTATAACAAGCAGAAGAGGAAAATAGAGGAGGGGGGAGATAAGGATATCTGACCATCGCCATCCTTGTCGAATAGGCTGAAAGCTTCCTTGAATTCAGAGATCTGGTCGTCGGTCAACTGATCGGCCATAGCTGGGTGATTTTGTTTCTGGTGCAAGTTGGGAGAGAGGGATGATGGAGATATTCTGTGGAAATGGGTATTTTTGATGCAGATGCTATTCTGCCAAAGATCAAATGGACTACCACTCTTGCCTTTCCACCTTTCCTATTTCTAGCAAACACCAAATCTACTCTGCTTTTTCTTTTTTAATAAATAAATTAAATAATAATCTAAATTGCATATCTTATCTTTATTTCATTTTCCTATGGGAAAATATCAAAAACTACCCCTGTTATGACGCCTGATTACATTTTTGACCCTCTTAGACTAATAATAACATATTAGTTACAACCTAATAAAACAATTACATTTTGGTCCAAAAAAATAAAATTCGAATTTGCAACCAAACAGCCCTTACTAAATGGATTAAAATGCAATTTTTGAACAATGAAAACTTTTGAATTATAACAAATTCACCCCAATAATCATCATCTTCCTACCTTTCTTCTTCACCACTCAATTTTTTTTTGAAATTTCTTCCTCCATGGTTTATTCTTCCATGGTTTCTTCCTATCATTCTTCTTCCTAACATCAATGGTTTGAAGTTTCTTCCACAATTTCTTTTTTGTTTTCAATTCGTTTCAGAGATCTGGAGCTCGAAGCTCCAGATCTGAGCTTCCATGGCGGAAGCTTCCGCCATGGAAGCTCTGTAACAGAGCTTCCGCCATGGCTTCCGCCATGGAAGCTGCCATGGAAGCTTGAGCTTCCATGCAAGCTCAAGCTTCCATGGAGGAAGAATTTAAAAAAAAAAAAAAAATAAATAATAAAATTAAAATTAATTAATGTAATTA
>JAYMSL010004179.1:0-11438 GCA_036897195.1 Plantago coronopus | reverse complement strand
ATCCATAATCCGTTCTTTGCCTGATTCGCTTTCTCTCTTTCTTGCTTTCTTCTTCTTTCTCTCCTCCTCCGGTTTTTCCTCTTTTTTCTTCTTGTTTGTTTATCTCCCTGCTTTCTTCTTGTTCTTTGTTCATCTTCTTTTTTTTCTTATTTTTTTCTTTTCTTTCTTGTTTTTAACTGACAGGGATGAAACTCAAAGACATAATATTTGTTTTCAAATCATCAAAGCGCTATCTAAAATCCTAAAGCTACTGGAATATAAATACTATAGTTAGCGTAAATCCTAATGGGCTTACGAGACTAGCAGACTCAATAGGAAAACTAAACATAATAAAGCTTAAAAGTGGCTTTAAAGACTAATATTCTACTAATAATTGGGCTTCTAACTCGCACCGTATCATCATTGGCCAAGAGCGCGAAAGTCAGGAGGTAGTGAGTCCGATTACCAATTTTCTCCGGACCTTTATCATTTTCACCATAAATTTAAGCTATTTTTTGTGATAATTCTAGTATTAACCAAACATCTATATATCTGTATATATTGTAAAGAAAGAATGGAGAACTGCCGGTTAAAATCATAATCTAGAAAGCTTAGAAGTTCCAACTTCCAAGTACCCCCAAAGATCTAAGAATAGAAGTAGAAGATATGAACCAGTAGTAACAGACTTATACTTCAGTAAGAACGGATTGGGCTATCAATTTGAATTTGAGGCAACAAACTGCAAAGCCCAATTACTGCAAAGTGTTTTTAATTGTTAGCTCAAGCAGAATATCCACTGGAATACTACAGCCCCAGGTAAGAGATAAGGGAGAGTGGGAGACTTACATAAATATACCTCGATAGAATGATTTATTCAGATAAAAGCCAAATAGTTAATAGTGTTCGAGTAAATGTAAGTAAAATATACAAATGGATGAGTGAAATATATACATCTGCGTGTCAATATATACCTGTATAACAAATATACATGTGTATGTGTATATGACTTTTATTTGTAAGTTATATGCAAGTACTAAGATATATTTGTTAATTACTATTCACTTCCCCATATGTGACTTATCTGCAATTTTCCTAAGAGAAAAATACGTACATATATGAACGGGGCTGGAATGATTTTCACATTAAAAAAAAGCTAAATATTGTTCTTGTCAAAGTAAGTGAAACTTAAACATGTACATATATGTGGAGTTCATGTGTATATACTTGTAAATTGAAATGATAATCGAGAATATATACATATATGTATATCTTGAAAATATACACATGTATAATGTATTAAGTTCACTGGCGAAGTTTTAATCACCCAATAATTTTAAAGAAAAAGATGTTTCCCAAATAATAGGAAAATACTTGCTTTCCCAAGAATTTGACAATGAAAATAGGGAGAGTAAAAGAAATGAGCGTGAGCACTAGATAATTTTAAATCCATAAAAAAAAACTTTAAAAAACTATATAAAAAAGTATAAAGTTATTAAATACTGAAATTTATAAAGCCGAGTTGGGCTAACTTCGTTATATGAACGAGCATAAAATAATGTTCATTAGTCTACGATGCTTTTAGCTATGTCTTGCATGAGAACATCCGAAAATGGTACCCTAACTTATTCAAAATTCAATTTTGGTACCTTTATTTTCCGCAGCCTAATTTATTGATACCTCACATTTACATTCCGTCCAATTTACATACTCTGTTAGTCAAACTTAACAGGACCGTGAATTCGACCGGATTAAGACCAATTTGTCGCAATTACCCCATTTTTTGAATTTTCCCTCATGGAAAAAAAATCTTCAAAATGGTACTGTAACTTGTCCGAAATTCTATTTTAGTACGTCACATTAATATTCCGTCCAACTTACATAGTCTTAGTAAAAATGTGATTATTTTGGTACTCATAAGGCTCTGTTCTTTTCAACTTAAGTTCAGATCCATTCAGTTCAGTTCAGATCGGTTCAGATTTAGTTAGTTCAAATTTGTACTTCACTTTGGATCCATTCAGTTCCGAAAGCATTAGCTGAAAACAACAGAGCCTAACTCATCTTAAAATCAATAAGAAATTTAGTCGCATACCTCATCATCTTTTTTTGTTAGAACATACCTCATGCTTCATCATCTTGACCACACAAAATCACTTGAAACACACAATTTGTCCCAATTAACCACACAATACATAAAACTTGAGTCCCTGACATGGCTACGTCTTCTTCATCATCTCTTCTTTGGCGAGCAAGATGATGAAGGCGTTTCCTGGCCAACGTTTTAGAAAATGTATATTATAATTTATACAATGTAAATGTTTCATTTTTTGTTGCTGGTAATGAGTGTTAAATGGTGGGACTTTGTCACTTTGATTTCAAATGAATTGTTGATTTATTGAGAATTATGTATTATATGAAATTGTTGAGATGTTTTATCTTAATTGAGAATCATGCATATCAGTTGCATGTGGATTAATGTAAGGGATGTGTTTCAGGGTACACATGCAAGTACATACATAAGCACATACGCAAGGAAGATCAATGAGGTACTGCCTAAATTTCTTATTGATCTTATGAAGAGCAGCAAAAAAATAACTTCTTTCAAGTATCTAAACTGGACGGAATGTTAATGTGAGGTATAAAAATCGACCGTGGACAAATAAAAATATCAAAATCGTATTTTAAACAAATTAGGGTACCATTTCCGGACTCACGATTTCACTCTCATTTTGAAGTTTCTGTTATAATAATCTTCATTTTGCCAAAAGTTTGGGTCTAGTTTTGCTTTCATATTCTGTGTATTTATTTTATTATACTGTCATAAAATAAAAAGTCCTTTTTTCTAAAAAAAAATAAAAAAGAAAAGAAAAGGAAAAATAAAAAAGAAAAATCCATCTACAATTATTATCTAAACATTCATGACTATATATTTTCTTTTTCCAAAAGTTATATTGATAATTAAGATAATCTTACATAGCACTCCAATATATACAATAAAAATTGTAGTATAATCTTTTAGTATTCCTGTCTACTGCAGATACGATTACAGTTTCTTAACTTAGTGGTATCCAGTAGATTATTCCTTGAAGCAAAATCTCAATATTACCTTAATTAATGACACAATCATGATTCAAGACAATCAAAATTACAGCAAGAAACTACCCCACTTCCATATAATATTAATCACCATGTAATAATACACAGAATATTATTAATTGCCACTTAGTTTTTGTGAACGCTTGAAATACTCTGCATGCCAAGTATATTTGTTAAGATATTTAAGGTAATGGATTAATTAGTTTTCTTATTTAATTCAAATCTTAAACTGAGTTTAAATACCAAATCTGATATATTTAACAGATACATGGAACATAGAAAAAAGATTTCTCTGCATTTCTCTAAAATGGTAGCAAAATCCATTCCCTCGAAAGTTTGATTAATCTTACTTAATATTTCCGTTTCTTTAGCCCACTAAACTTGCAATAAATCATCATAATCAATCAAATTTCAATGCTGAAAATCAATTAGAATGTGGGAGAAGAAAAGGTAGAGACTTTCTATATTACATGAATCAACTTAATTGCTAGGCCTATAAATTGGTGCAACAATCCTCCTAGAAATCATCATCATCTCATTCTAGCAAACAATTTCACATTAATCATGGCTTCTTACAACATTTCAATGCTTTCCTCTCTTGTTCTCACCATTTGCTTGATTGCTTTGGTTGGTGCCTCCTCCTCTAAGAAAGGTGGCATCACCGTCGATTTGATTCATCGTGATTCGTCTCACTCCCCCACATACGACTCTACCAAGACTCACTTTGAGCGTGTGAGAGAATTCTTACATCGCTCGTTCTCCCGCAGATCCCACCTTAAATCCACTTTATTGAAATCGACCCCAATTTCGGTACAAAATGGTTTTGAGGCTCCGATCTCTCCCACTGGTGGGGAATACCTTATTAAAATCCAACTCGGTACCCCACCAGTTGATGTGATGGCAATTGCGGATACCGGTAGTGATCTCACGTGGACCCAGTGCCAGCCGTGCACTGAATGTTACAACCAAACAGCCCCGCTTTTCGACCCGAGTAAGACCTCGACTTATCGAAGCGTTTCGTGCGAATCCGAGCAATGTACTTCCTTTGGAAGTGGTGCAAGCTGTGACAGTTCTAAGTCGTGCAACTACGAAGTTAGTTATGGGGACCGGTCCTACAGCGTTGGTGACCTGGCAGTTGAGACTCTGAGTTTTGGCCACGGTACGGAACAAAGTGTCTCTTTTCCTAAAGTTGTGTTCGGTTGTGGTCACCGTAATGCTGGTACATTCAACGAGACAGCAGCTGGGATCGTCGGCCTCGGTGGTGGTTCCGTTTCGATTATCAACCAATTGTCTTCGTCGATCGGAGGAAGATTCTCCTACTGCCTAACACTCCTCGATTCCAAGGTGTCTAGCAAGATGAATTTTGGTACCAATGCTGTTGTGACAGGGCCTAACGTTGTTTCGACTCCCATAGTTCGTAAAGCCCCCGACACGTTCTACTTCCTAACACTAGAAGGCGTCAGTATTGGAAACAAGACAGTTTCATACAAATCAAACTCAGACTTGGAGTCAATGGGAGAGGAAGGCAACATCATCATCGACTCTGGTACGACCCTGACATTCCTTCCAAGCGACATGTACAACGGTCTTGAATCCGAGCTTGTGAAAGTGATCCAGGCGACTAGGGCATCTGACTCTCAAGGTATGTTCAGCTTGTGCTACCAACTGCCAAGTGATCCTAGTGAGTTCAACCCACCACCGATCGTCGCACATTTCGCCGGGGCAGATGTGGAATTGCCACACGCTAGCTCTTTCATTGAAGTTGAGCAAGGTTTGGTGTGTTTGACATTGGCGCCCTCGGATGATCTGGCTATTTTCGGGAACCTGCACCAAATGAATTATCACATTGGGTATGATCTTGAGGCCCAAACAGTCAGTTTTCTCAAAACTGATTGCAGCAAGTCCGTGTGATGTGAAGCTCGTTGTTTAACTACAACTGTTATGCTAATAATTATGGGTTGTGTTTTTAGGTCGTTAATTTCCTAGGTCTGTTTTCGTTTATGTCAGTGTCTGTTTAAGATTAAGTTCTTGTAATGATCTTCGTCCCTGTTCTGTTACTTGTGTGGTCTGTGGAATTAAAGAAGTTGTTCTAGTATCTCTGTGTTTCTTTTATTTATCTGGGCTAGTCCATGTTCTTTGAGTCCAAGAAGTCAAAGAAGCCTGTAAATCAGGCCCAAAAATTGAAGGAAACTGAAGATGAAAATGAAAGAAAATAGAATGGAAAATCTTGGATATGAAAACAGAAATACAGAATGGAGTAGAAAATATACAACAAAAAACATTTAAGTGTGGCTTCTAAAAAGCAGAGAGAGTTTCAAAATTTCCATAGAAAAAAAAAACAGAGAGTTTTAAAAATTAAAACTCAAGCACTAATGGCCAAACTCAAATACTGATTGCAGAAACACAAGCACGCCACGAAACAGAATTCTAGATTTGTGGCTTCCTTTACAAATAATATCCCAGTCTTATCAAATACTTCCAAAAATATGTGATTAGTGAACAAACTCACTTTCAAATGTCATTTTCAGTAGTTGTGGAAAAGGAAAAATATCATTTGAATACGTGACTAGGGCCAAATTTTCCTCAAATTTTCCTCACAACCGTTCGGTTCCGGTACATCAACGTACAAACAAGTAAACTATGATCATAGAATCTTCAGTCTTCTGTTCTGCTTTCTGCTAGTTTGTGTAAGAACGACCTTTATCTCCATCCAAGGGACACACTCCATATTCAACCAAACAAAAAAAATTATCCGACTTTTGTGAATCTGTATGCAACTATGCATAATGTATGTGACTGAGAAATCTCCCAAGAAAGCACCTGTCCTGGCACGTTCTATCAAATTTCATACTTAAGTCATCTTTGTGTTTCAGTTCTTGGCAATAGGGATTGAATTCTGAAACAAGGTGACTTTTTAAAATTGAATCGATTAGTTTTCCATTGATTTTTCACCTTCTCTAGACAATTTGTTCACTCTCAAAAAGAGACTTAGCCTGATTAGGAAAACCAACACATTATCCCCTCCTGAATTTCTGTAAACCGTTGTTTACTTCAAAACACCGATGATACCATGGAACAATCAGTTCTGAACAACACATCAATTGGATAAAAGAAAAAACGAGCTTTTTGCCATAAATTGCCAATTTCATTGCTTCTGGGCACCTGTGAACATTGTTGGACTCTGGGTTTGATCTCTGCATCCTAAAAAATCACAAACCGCATTTCATGAAATTGAAACATTTACATCACATTTCACATACTATTTATCACAAGCTAAAACCACGGCCGTTAACAAAAACATGGCCATTTGACACTTGTGCTGTCGAAAAAATAGCAGAGCAGCAGAGGAAGCCTAAATACATCGGTAATTACAACCCAACACTGACTTAACTTGCACAAAAGATCGTGCAATAGTCAATTCTATAGTTCTATAGCTTAACATTCTTCCCCTGTTTCCTATCCGAGCTAATAATTTCCGCCCTTGGAGAAGCACGGGGGTAGCCTTTAAGCTCGTTCAATATGGACTCTCCTCCATCAGTAATACTACCAGCATGGGGAGCAATAGCCATTTCTTCAAGAGAAGTTGCGGATTCTAATAGATACTTCACGAATTCCATCTCAGGCTCGATACCAGAGAAGAGTTGCATTTTAACCGACTTGAGATTGATTAAAGCCTCCGTTCTCTTTTGTGAACGCAGGAACTCGACAACAGAGCCCACAACATCAATGGTGAAAGCCTGCAGAAGAATAATAAATCAGCACCGTTCTTTCTTGAATCTTAGAATAATGTTCATATATGATTACTAGAATTTGAATTTGCAACTTACCGTGATTTTAAGTCTCTGTAAATTGGGACAACTTCGGATGAAGCAAATAGCACAGGACATCTCCTCAATCTTTTCAAAGTACATGTCCGAAAGATGAAGGTTTCTGAGCTTCTTCAACGCAATTGGTAATTTGTTGGGTGCACCATATGCGACTAGGTCCTCTAATGCAGAAGCTTGCAGCTGTAGATCCTCTAGGGCAGGAAGACAACTTAGAGATTTGACCAAATCAAACGAGAATGCGGCACCTCTATTATCCATGGTGGAAAAGTACACCTTAACATCTGAAAGAACAGGGCAGTTCTTGAAAGAAACTGATCTGAACACCCCGTGAAAGTCAAAGGACTTCAAATTGGGACCAGAGATTTCAAGATGATCAAAGCCAGTACAGTGGATCAATCTTATTTTCTCAACCTTAGGGCACAAAGCAACAAATTGAACAAATGTTTCAGGCGAGAAGGTACAATTCTGAAAATCAATGCTCTCAACCTTGCTAAATCCCTTAAAACCAGGTGGTGGATCAAAAGCGCAGTTGTACAGCCTCAGATTCTTAAGATTTCGGAATTCGAGCAGATGAGAAGTCAACTTATGGTTTTCACCCCTTGAAACGTACAGGGTCAGGTCTTGGAGAGTCTGGGTGGGCAGCAGATTAACCCATTCATCAATCTCAGGACAGCTTTTGAGGTCAGGGACTTGGAGGGCGAATTTGAGCGGCCCTTCATGACGCTCCAGGATCTGGGTAACAAGAGGCTCCAGTTTGTGACCTCCCAGAAACATCTGGTCAAACCAGAAGTCGAAAATGATCTCTGGGCACGAAAGCCATTTGTGCCTCCATTCCCTTGACAAGATGCTTGTTCTCACAACATCACGAAGAGGCAGGCACCCGAGGATGTTTTCGATTATGCAATCAGGCATGTTGCTGATCAAATCGGTCTGGGATCTCATAGTGGAATCCATATTGAGCAATTAACTGAAAGATTAAAGCAAAAGATACAGATCAGTATAGACCAAGATCATATACAGAAACAGAGGAAAAGCAAATCAAAGAAAGAAGCTGAGAAAATGGAGAATGTTCAAACTTATTGGTAAATGTTCAAGCACACCTCTAAGGTTGTAATCTTGTATGACTTTCAAATTGGATTATAACAAGAAAACAGTAGACTTCAGAAGATTCTTAACAGTTAACACCGTGATGACTGTTGACTTATAGTGCTTTAATTCTAAGCTAAATAAAGTATACTAACTAGTAACTACTACAATTATTGGAGAGAAATAGAGAATAGAATAAAGCAATGAAAAAGTCATACATTCCAACTTGCCTTAGAACTAAGCAAACCGCCCCCTTGTCAATAGAATATACTACTCCTAGACTTCTACTTATGAATAAGCATTGTAGAGCAAGAAAGCCGCGTATAGCACAGTTATATAAATACAAGTACACCGGATTCTACTAATGGCGTGGTAGGTGAGATCAAGCAAAACCATTTGAGAAAAATACTGACATTTTTCCTTTCTGAAAAACATTTACACAAAAAAATCCGAGAGGGTGATCATGTTTCGGAATTTATGGTTTAAAATCTTACCGGAACGGAAATAAAATTACCGCTGATCTTTAGCTCAGATGACATAAATATGAAATTGGAAATTTATTTAAGCATGTACTTCCAAAATTTTCATTCCGGACCTAAATGTTGTCGTAAGAATCTTATGAAACCTAGATTCAATTCGAGATGTCAGTTTATTGAACCCAGCTAAGCACGTGTCCCACTGGCACCACCGTCTTTCTGACAACTCACCACCCTTCCCCACCATTTACTTCGTTAATTGCTCCTGAATTCTTTATTCCACCATTTTTGTTTATTTTTCCCAGATTAATTCCTATTTTACCTCAATATCATCGCTTCTCTTCAATCTTCAGCTAATTCAATTTTCTGCCTTAATGAGTTAGGCTATCAAGAATTTAGTGAGGCTGTGAGACAGTGAGAGTATTCCACAAAATAAGGCTTTAAAGTAGTAAGTCCAGAATCAGCTATCCACACAAAATAGGAGCAATACAAAAAGGAAACTCGAAGAATATACGATACTATTCCAAATTGAAAAAAAAAAAAAAGAGAAAGCGACATATAACAATCATGCATATGTGAACAGATAAATTCAATAGCCATTTGAATCAGACAACTCCAATCAGGAGAAGTCCCGAATCGGATTCGGAATGAACTGTAACATAGAGAAAAGGGGGAGTTTATTTACCTAGAAAAAGTCTTTGATAGTTCTTCCAGGTAGGATTGGCTTGCTTGCTGTGTAGACTTAGCAGAAATGGATAACAGATGAGCTGTACTGCTGGAGATTCACGAGTGAAAGAGAGGGAGGAGAGAATGAAGCTGTGGAAGTACGTAGAAGAATTGAAATTTGGATAAGAGAGTTTTGGAAGATAGATAGGTAGATCTACTGACTGGAATTGGGTTGTGGATTGATATATAGGCGTAAAATCCAGAACAACTAGGGGTGGGTACCCACTCTAGTATTTTACAAAGAACAGCAAGAATGTGGGCCACATAGACGAAGGAGCTCTTACTCGGATTTAGGATAAGATCAAAACCATATCCCATTCTTTTTACAAGTGGTTTGCTAGAGTGAGTGGTTTACAATATTTGTTGTCCCTCTCAATGGACTTTTGTATTTTCGGCTTTTTAATTTACAGAAATGACTAGGATAAGCTTTTTAAATTAACTGAGATGACTAGGATAGAGAAGGGCCAATCCTTTTTGTCTTTGTACGTATTTGTAATTTGTGGAATATGGTGTTTCAATAATTTTTTTTTTTTTTAGATATATGGTGCTTCAATAATTGATGTTTGAAAAATTGCTTGTGTTATTTTATTTTTCACTTCATTGGAAAAATCATCCATTATCTAAAAAAGAAAATTTACAAGAACATCAAATTTAGAAGGCATAAATCAGGCCATTTGACAACTACTTCCTCCGTCCTACAAAACATTACCTGTTAGGATTAGCGCGTAGTTTAAGAAAATGAGTTAAAATAATGAAATAAAAATGAAAAAGTAAGTGGGGTAGGTTAGTTTTTGAGAATGTGTGGTGATAAAAAAAGGTATTGATGTTAAAATAATGTTTTAGTGTTTGGGGTAGCTTCCTTATTTGGTAATGGGTAAAGTTTTGTGGAACGTCCAGAAATGGAAAGTGGATAAAGTTTTGTGGGACAGAGGGAGTGAGACCATGTGACTCTGTTGTATCATGTATGGCTCCGATAAGGTTTGTGAGGATGTCATCCCTCTTCTTTCCAATTTTGATTGATATTGATAATAACATATTACAGACCTAAACATTAAGTATTCAAAAACGAGGGTATTGTCCTGCGACTTATAGATAAAAGTCTATAGGGGAAAGGGGAGGTGAATAGACTTTTAAAAACAATCGCAAGCTAATAAAAGCAAGAGATTGTTCAGGCTCTCAATAGAGTTAGTAATGCAGCGGATAGATTTCACAGCCTGACCAGTGTCAGTCAGAACTCAAAGAGCTCGTCCTGAAATCAAATCAATGTGTGAATAAGTGTGCTAAGTGTTCAGTGTAAAATGATATGCAAAATAAAGTAAAGAAGACAGCAACTCATAGTGGTATCGGAGAATAGTGTAATTCCTCCGCTAATCCACTTCGACTATTCCAGCCTGAAATTCACTAGAACTTGTAGGATTTTACAGCAGCAGCTAACTACAAAACAACAAACTTTTCTTAAGGGTTTACAAGCAAATCCTATGCTAAACCTCAAGTAATCTTTCAAGTGTTTTCACCTCAGTAAACTTAGAGGCTAGTCTCCATTCTCCACTAGATTTTTTCAGTCCTTCGAACTAAATACTCTCCAATGTTATCACAACTTTTCACCTCAACGAGAAGCTACTTTGTTGCTTCTTACACCTAGCAGGTAGTAAGGCTTGATCTGGTTTTTGTTCTTCTTGGTGAGAGAATAGAACAGGTTACAAGGATTGGATAATTTGTCTAAGCTAATATCTACAGCTAAGTTATGGATTAAGTGATGAATTTGGCTTGGATATTTGATGCTTAAATGCTTTCTGAATTTGAGAAATTCCAACACTTCTTCAAAGAGCAGGAGGAGGTATTTATAAGAAGATATTCAAATATGGCCAGTAGACACATTAAATGTCTGTTAGACACATTGAATACACATTCCATTTGAACCTCTGACAACCTTTGTACTTGCAAGGACTTTGTTGAGCAGTTTCAACAATTTTCGGCAGGTTGTGCGGGCCCACTGAATTCTGTTGTCAGCTCAGCCCGAAATCAAATCCAATTTTTGCGGCCTTAACACTAAAGTCAGTCTAAGGAATCTTGTTAAACTCTTGATTTGTCACTGATAGACTTTTCCACCCTGAGCCAAAGTCAGCCTGACTCAACAGAGATGTCTTCTGGCCTGATGTATGCTTGATCACTGTGAGCCTGAATCTTCAAGCTTCAGCCTTCAGCCTGAGTTGCAACTTCTTCCTGCAAAACAAACCTAAACTTGTGCATA
>JAYMSL010004178.1:0-11438 GCA_036897195.1 Plantago coronopus | reverse complement strand
TGTGTGATAAAGTTTGTTTGTTGTGGGGATAAATTTTTATTGACATGTTGGGAATAAAAAATAGAAAAAAAAAAAAAAAAAAAATGTAAAAAAATTTCGGGGGTAAACGCGGGAGTTTTTTTTTTTTTTTTTTGGTTTTTTTCAGTTTTAAAGGTTTATATTATAAATTGTAGTCTTTTAATAAAAGACCAAAGTAGGTGGTCTTTCCGAATTGTTTCTCTTATATGAATGGAGCTGAACTGATTGAATTTAAGGTCACCTGAACAGAGTTGTAAGCCATTAACAAGTCCGGTGTGATCTCCCATAGTTATTTGATAGCAAAAAAATTGGGTTGTGATATGTATAAATAAGTCTAATCAGAATTTGTGACCAAGCATACTACCTTAACTGTTAGCCAGGAAGATTTACGTTTTAGATGGGCCGAGCCCCGGTACAAAGATCCATTTACGAGCCTAGTGGGCTCGGACCTACTCCAACATTTAACACTATAGTCCATGAAACAACCCACATGGAAAATCCGACCATGGGGTTCAGACTCTTAACCCCATGACCGGCCTTGAGGTATTTTCTAAAGCCTGGAAGATGTTCAGGTTCCTACCTTCTTGAAGAACGGTAGAAAATAAGGAAAGCATCAGAGCTAGCTTTCCCAGCTTAATGGCTACCGAGCGAGTGGCATCTACGCGCTCTTACCCTGGAGACTGGAGGGGCACTTGTCAATGCGAGTACAAATCCCAGGATTAAAGGAAGTACTTCCAAGATTTGAGGAAGCAGTTACATGTTTTAAGGATTTGTGTTCCAGTTACTATCACTATAAATACTCAACTGACATCCTTATAAATGCAAGTTCAATCATATTACCCTACTCATTATTAATTATCTAGCACTCGAGAGGTCCGAGCCTTAGTCTCAATCATCTACTCGAACATTAAATCTACCCCGATAGCCTGAAGGCTGAGACAGGCCGGTCCAAAAGGGACTAAACCCCTACACTTTATTTTCAAGTATTGAGCATCACGCTCGATTCATAAAGAGCCCCATGCCCGGAACCAATCTCAAAGAATGAAGTTTAGTATAATATAGTATTGAGTTAGAATCAAGTATTAATATACCATTATCCTGGTCATTAATATACCATTATACTAAGATATTGCTTATAAACCTGCCAACGATGAATGTAAGGTGTATCGATACTGCGATACATACCTATGCAGCCCTCGAAGGAGAACAAGAATAAGGTAATGAGTTCCGGACTAACGAACTTCCACTTACAATTAACTTGGATTGCATGCTTCCTTTTACAAGGATTTTCTGCATCTAACTCACAGTTATGAGCAGGAACACAGACTCCCAGACCATCTTTTGTGAAAGCTAGTACCATCTATGTGGTTGAAGCATTGCACCTCAAAAAAAATTACTATGAAACATTACCGATAATACTACCACAGCTAACCACTAAATCAAAATCCACCAGCATTAACGTTACTGAACAGACACATCCATACCATATACAGCACCCCTAAGGCCCAACTGTGCAGACTTCGTGACTATACCGTTCGAATTAGTGGACGGGGAGGACATTTCTTCCCTGTTTCGCTAGACAAAAATAAGGGCCCCAACCCAATCTAGACTCTATTTCTTTGGTTAGATAAGTAGCTCACATTCTTCATATGAACCTGTCTAAAACCCTCAACCCTTCTTACAAGTCCTAGAAGGCAAAATCCTCTGCCGCTTGTTAGACAACGGCACAACATCACCCGTCTCCAGTTTGACTTTTGCTTTAGGTCCAATAGGCGTAGTACTAGCACCACCACGCCGTAAACCGTTCACCTTGTGTCTGATATTAGCGTCATCGCTAGTACCTGTACGTATATAAAACATCAAATCAGCAAAACGATGAACAAGAGAAGATCAGTTCAGACATCCTAGAACTGAAGCAAAGATTCTGGGCAACATATAACTAAGCAACTATGGTAGATAAGATCAGCTTGCGTGCAATATTTTCTATAATGTATCCCACTTTAGTATTTAGCACATTACATAGGTTTCTGCAACTTATGTATTATTGCTTGTACTATATGGCAGGAGTGGAAATTTTGGTTATATCAGTGACAATTTTCTATCTTCTCAAATGAATTTTATTTTTTTTGAAGAGGCAAAGGTGACTCGAACCCCCGACCTATTGGTTGGAGGGGAAGCGTCTTACCAACTGAGCTGACAATTTAGGCAGGTAGAAGCTGAAAACCAGTTCATAAACTAGCAGCTAGCACCTCTTCTTTGAAAACACTGGTTTGCAGCTTTTCTCCAATACCTTTTGCTAACAGTATACCCCATATGTTTCTTTAAATGTACAGCATTTCTTCAAACCTTAAGAGTAAATAACAAAAAGCAGCAATACCTTCTGACTCACTGGGTGAGCTTTCAGGATCTTTTGTGGACCCTCGATTCCTTTTAGTACATATGGTGATGACTCCACTTTTAACCTTCTCCTCAGGTATCTCGCACTTTCCACTGAAAGGCTTCATATAGCAAAACCTAAAGCCATTATTACAATTCTGTTAAGTCTAATAATTTAAGTGTAATTTATCAACATAGTGATTCGACTAGAAAAAGAATTTTACAAGAGTATAATATATTTGAACAATGTTTATAAGGACGTGTGTTTTCAGGTCATGTGGCATTTATGATTGAAGGGAAGACAACTGACAGCAAGATATTTCAATATCATAAATAATTGGCTACCAAGACTTTAAACAAAAACTGCACAACTCTTAATCTCTCACTATCTAACTAACAGTCCCTGAAAAGAAAAACTACCAGTCCCCAGAAATAAGTACAAGAACTGCCAATCACAATACAAGGGTTCAAGTTGATACACGGGGAGCTCTCTGCAATGTTTTAAAATACACGGGGTTTATTACTTGTATGAACCTCAAACAATTTGATTTCTTTTTTAGCATCACTGTACTAGTAGTATTTCATGTGACTTGTCATGTGTAATTAAACAATCCAAGGCAGATACTTCATGTAACAGATCCTTGAATTTTTTATATGAAGGTGACTAACAACTATTTAAAGCACCATCATATGTAAAAGAATATACAACCATTCCGAAGGCAGTGTGTTGATGTCGAAATCAGCGTCCAACTTCCTCCACTTTCTGCATTTGTCACATTGCGCCCAATCATAATCAGGTTTATGTGTATCATCACCCTTTTCCTGCAAAAGCAATGAGTCTGTAAAAATGAAAGAACATCCACATGCATGGAACTAAACCACTCAAACGAATGAACCAATGCATATTACAATTTATTAAAAGAGCATGCAATTGTTGGGGAAGTGACTGCTGAATTTCAAAATATCTCATTAATTAACACATTCCACACGATAGACCACAAAAAATGTGATTTCACTTTCATAACTACTTATCTCTACTCATGCACATTTCTTTCTTGTAACATTCAAAATCAAGTCAGGCTAAAGCATATCCAGATTGGAATTCAAAACTCATTTCATTACGCTATTCAGTCTGAACTTGTGAGTAAGAATCAAACACAATCTAATGACTGTATGATTCTCACCGGTAAGTTAATAACCAAATGATCCCAAGGTATTGACAGTGAGACTCTCACTCACTAAGAACAAGTTACTTGCTTCATCCTTTTACAGCAGCATGCATCTTCTTTTTTCTTTTCTTTTTTTTCTTTTTTGATGTGGTCCAAGGCTAAGGTTCCCTCAAGTACTGTAAGACATTCAGTATCTATGCGACTTAATATGAATAAAGACAAAGATTATCCCGATTGTCCATTGCCATTGTTTATAGTTAGCATGACAATGTAATATAGCATTGTATGGAAGCAAAGGCATATTATACAACTTTCACGTCCTGTGTTAGAGAACAAAGTCTTGAAAGTTCAGATTGCTGTTGCAGAAAGTTATCGAACATAGAAAGCAAACACTAGAAAATGGAACAACATGGTGTATATGCGCTTGAATCAGCAAACCATTAGTTGGTGACTCGTGAGTCCTAACTCCTAATTACTCGTTACTATCGCGTTCTAATGTGAAGTGAATTGAGACGAAGGAGACACCCAAGTTTACACAGTAACACCTACATAAGGCTCATATGTCGAACCCCTTCTGTAAAACTAAGATGACAAAAAAAAAACCAATAATTATGATAAATTTTTTTGGATGATATTGATAATTGATAAAAGCACATAGAGAAGCTAAGATCCAAAATTAGAGCTACTGCACAATACAAAAAAAATGGATTACCACTTCAATGTTATCAACGTAAGTGTCCAAATATGCATTTGCTTTTTCGCCCAGCCATTTTTCTAGTTCAGCATAGGCTTCACAGTCCTGAAATCCTTGCTTGTTGTTATGAACCCAAGTATGACCATCGCTTTCATCCTGCCACAAGTGAGGAAGAGCCAGGGTTCAGAATATCAAAGATAGGACACATCTGACCTTAGACCACAGTGGTTACTCAATCAAGAAGACTACCTATAAATGACAAATGAACATCACAGCAAAGTGCCTCACTTTGGCGCATACAGAATTTTTTTATAAAAAATTGAGATTCCAGCATATGTTTCTATTATGAGCTTCATGATTACAACAAATGCAGAACAATAATGAGCACATTGAACAGTTTTTTTAATCTCAGCTGTGAGAAAATCCTTGTTAAAAAAGAAACTTGATTTAAGTAGTTCCGCATCAGAACAACTTGTTAGGCAAATGAACTATTATGCTTCTATTATAAAAGTAAAGCCAGAAGTAACTGTACTTCCTCCATCCCGCCCGAAGCTTCCCATTTGACTTTTCGGTCAATAAATGAGTAAGTAGTTTTGAATAAAATATTGATAGTGGGTTTGAAAAGTTAAGTGGGGTAGATTAATTTTGAATATATTTATTGATAAAGATGGAAGTGGAATGTCCAAAAATGGAAACGGGAAGCTTTAAATGGGACACGAAAAATGGCAGAACGGGAAGCTTCGGACCGGACAGCGGAAGTAATTCATAAGTGAGAACCTTGTAGAACACTTTCCAAGGACAAATTTACAGTATAAAATCCCTCCTAGTTATTGATAGAGTAGTTGTCCTCTTCAAAGTACGTGATCAACTCGTCCTAGTAGTTACTTTTAGAGGGTATGTATTTAGTAGTATGAATGTTTCTTCTCCCACATTTAGTAATAGAACTGAACGAAAGATCAAATGGTAGACTAACTTGCTAGGATCATAACATTTACCATTAACTCAGTAACATCAATTACACCAAGGATGCCTCGGCCACTATCTCCATTATAAACCATGCTTCCAACTCTCTTATAAGCCTGTCAGAAGGTGAAGAAATGAAAAAAGAAAAGAAAAATATCATAAATATCCAATGCATCAACTTCTGGAGTTTTCTCAAATTGTACTTTAACTGGTTGCAATTTTAGATGGTGGTAATAGTGTGAATAGAAGATAAATCTAGAATTTGATTTATTTAGCTACAGAAACTTTTAGGATTTCTTTAGTTATTATCATAAAATATCCATGTAAATGTTATATTAATCAATAATTACACATAACATTTCTGTTACCCAAATGAATAGATATTCATGGTATGATAACGTGAAGATTTAACAATAATTTAAGAATTAAGATGTTTCGGTTCATTTACAATACGAGTTAAAAATGACGCGACAAAATTATAAGGGAATATGTTAATGATGTCTAGCAATTAAGGTTGCTTCAAGACCACATGCCAATTCAATTATAAAAAGTATACAAAAAAATGGCGAGCATTCAGGGAGAGAAAATCCGAAGTGAAAAAATGAAGTGTAACAAATCTCAATAACTGCAGGTAATAGAAATTTTATGCTTTCTTAGAAGTGTTTGGAGTAGCTTCTACTCTCTTCTATATTGTCAAAACAGTATACATTTAGCTGCTGAAATTGAGTAACAGCTTTCCTTTTTATAATCAGAGAATTAATTTCAAACTGATTCTTCCGGACATTCAGAAATCGAGCTGATAATAATGAAATACAGTAAAAGAAGCTCCGCCAATAAACCCATAATACTCACCTCAATCAGCCGCCCATGCCAATACAGAAAGATGCCACAATTTGCTTGCTCCCATTCCAGCTGAGAACGACCAAGTATAAGTTGAACTCGCTTTCCCAGGATAGAACCATTTTCAACAACAGTCTTGCTCAAAGACTTTGCCAGCGGTCGACTTTTGACCTGTTAATAAATGAGAAGTGAGGACATTCAGAGTTTATGAAACGAAAACAAAAGCGGGGCCCGCAAATGTTTGGAACAGAAAAGGAAGCCATTCAGAAGAAGAGCTGAAAGGGAATCAGTGCTGTGAGCACTGGAACAAATCCGACAGGACTGTGAATCAAAGCAAACATCTTTTTTTTTCCAGTCTAAGATCTATGCCCTGCTGGATTCAAGAACACGCAGTTGCACACATGAATAGGTAAAAAGTGTGTGATCTGCATCCTTAAGCAAGTACTGGCACTCAGGCTTGCGCCTTCGATGATATAGACCTTTGCCTACTATCCAGAGGAGTCTTCCAGCACCTAAATGAAATGTTTTCATAGGACACTCCCGTGCAGAAATTAGATATTTACCAATGCTCCTTGGACATAGATTTTCATGCGAGGATTGAAGAAGATAACTTCTAAATACGACTTGAGGCAATAGTCCAGAGGCACCTGTAATTCAAAGAAAGAACATGATTACATTTCAGAATCAACCACAAGAAGAAACAGTATCACGAGAACACACATACCTTCCGAGAAATTTGGCCAGTTCGTGACCTTATCCTCTTAGAACGTACGGCTATGCCTCCCTGATGGAATGAACTCCCTCCCGTCATCCCATTTTCCCATTGAAGACTATAGCTTGACCCCCATTTATCTAAGTTCCAAATATATATTTGTGTCCCAGTCCTACTTCCATTAAATAAGCCTGCTTTTTCACCTATTAGGTATTTATCGAACGGAGAAAACTTCTTTATAACTTTCAAGTTGTATTTTGCAGATTCCACACTCTGCACATCTGTATCCACTTCCATATACTGTCCAATCCGGCGGTAGCTCACAATAGGAATCTCCACTTTCTATAGCAAAATAAATCAGAAAAAGGTTTAATCAATTGTAGATGACAAACGCGCATAACTGAAATTGAAATCCAACAAAAAGCTGGTATTCATGGCTTAGAATCTTACGTCTTTCCCTTCATTGAGTGACTGGGATAGAAAGGCAATCGATCTAGAAGTTGCAGTCTGTGTTAGGACCAAAGCATCTTTTCCAAGTCGCATTGCCCCAGTCTAAAATAAGAAAATTACCATATACAAAAAATCAGGAAGAAGAATGCACGTCAGGCAGATATATGTTAAAACACCAAACAATTCACTCCACTTTCCTCCAAGACCAAATAAAAATGGGAAAGGACTCGAAGCCAGAGGTGGGCTTTATAGAACGGAATTCTAAAAAGTAACAACAAGACACAGATTCATGATCTTAGCTTCCATGAACAAGGAATTAGAAAACATGTGCCCAGTATTGACACAAAACAGTCTGTTTCAAACACTAGTTTTCGCACAGGTTGATTGATAGAAACATATGGACAACTTCAGAAAAAAAATGGTGAATGTTCCATCATGCACTGGATATGTCATATCATCGATATCAACAGAAAGAGTTATGGCATTGCCTCACAACACCTATGTGAAGCATAGTAATCACACCATTGCTGATAAAAAAATGCGGACATACAGGGACAAAGAAAGTCTAATTATCATGAACAGAGACGGGACTGTGGCATAGACCTTTCACATCTTATGGATACTAGGCAGAATCAGTACATAATAATCTTTAAAGCTATTCAAGTTGTCGAAGGGTAGGTTATTAATATTTCAAGGAAAAATTAAGGAAAATTGATTGAGATGAAGAACAATCACCTTAAATCCGACCCCATATCTTCCTATTCTATCAACATTATGGCCTTCAGGTCGTGCACGCCCAATTTGAACCATTCTGTGAATATCTGAATGGCTCATTCCATGACCATCATCTATTACTCCCAACATGGGGATATCGCTTCCAGCGTATATAGAGTAAACCAAAGTTATGGCCACTTCCAATCTGTCAAATGAAGGGATTTAGAATTCCCAAATATTAACATGAACGAGAACGTAAGAGAACCTACACCTACTTGGTTGCTTTGGCGTCTCGAGCATTATCAACAAGTTCTGCAATTGCACCGAAGATCCAACCAGAATGTGCCTGGCCTAAGGTTTCAAGATAGCTTGGATGTGCTGTTGCGAAATTTCTGTCACACCCCCTATTATGTCCGATCGAGTTTGCTGGTTTGGTTTGCTCTGGAGATGTTTCCTCAACCATGTTAGAATTTGACATAGCAGTCTCACCAACCAGAGGTCTATTCGGAGATAACAGTTCAGCTTCACCCATCTCTGATCCAAGAGCAATATAAGACATAATGATAATTCAAAATGCTATTTCCAAGTTTACATCACATTATCAGCCAAAAGGCTAGACATGATTTTGTAGCATGCTTTCACCTACTGTTTCTTGATTCAACTGCTTTTAGTTTTTCCCTAATCGAGGACCAACAACTAAATCACCTGTTATTTTTATTGACTTCATAAAGAAATATAATAGTCTTACGTATCAAAATATTGTAAATCTTGAAGACTAAATTTGCCATTTAGTCCTAACAGACTTGAGACGTTTGATTAATATTTTCAAATAACTATTATGAGAGCATCTCATTTAGAGGACCCAACGTAAAAGAGTTTATTGTGTATTCTAGAAAAAAGAACAAAATAATTAGACCTCTGTAATGTACCTGCACGACTTCACCTACTGTAGTGTCTTTTCGGTTATGTGACCAAACATCACTGACACCAACACATACCTCTTTATCAAACATTTCAATATCAGAATTCCGTGTGATTACTATTGATTGATTCAAATATACATCTAAACCGGTTGATTTTGTGCCTCAGCGACAAAATAAAACCTCAATTGAATAAAATCAGATGTAGGAAATAATTACATGCAACACTATAGATCTTAGGAATATGATCCAAACTGTTTGGGAAATTCTCCAAAAACCATCTAAGTATAGCTTTCTTGTAAGGGAAAAAAAATACCAATCACAGAAAGAGCTAAAGGAAAATGTTAGTAGTACTTACTCTCTTTATAAGATTTTTTCCTAGGCAGAGCATGTCCGGTAATCCCTTTGTAGCAAGCAGTGGCAAGATGCATCTTTGGGTCTTTGCTAGATGGGAGGATGTAGACTTCGCAGTAACCAAGCTCCAATATAGCAACCTTCAATTATATAGGAACAAGAAAATACACTTCTCTTTATCGACGATCATACCATGTGATGGGAAAAAATTGAAGTATAAAACTAAAAATGGCAAAGAACAAAAGACAAAGATTGCATCATATTTTAACTGAAAACCAGTCCTAGTAAGGGAGAAATCCAAAAGGAGTTCTACATTTGGACTGTATCTTAGTCATTGCACAGGTAAGAGCAACTACTACACCAAAATCTTGTCCATGCCATAGTGCTGGAAGAGTAATGTTTTAATTAAGTTTGCTATCTGAGAGAAACAACTCTGCCAACACATATTCGACAACTTCCCATAAACATTCCTAAAGGGATAAGAAATTGTTTGTTTTGTAACAGAATGCAATATAACATTAATTTAGCAGAAATAAATACAGAAGACTTCTCACCCTTTTATGCTGCTTCAGGAAATCCAGAAAGGAACTCCATTCATTTTCCTGATGAGGATCTTCGGCAGCAGGGCAGAGAAGGAAATGAGGTAGTGCAGATAGAAACTCAAGTTTATTTTGACGAACGATAGAAGTAACATTCCAAACTCCAGGCCTAGTCAAGAGATTAATAGGCATGTTTATGTCATCAGGCATAAAAAAAAGTTCGGAATTACAACTGGGTCTTACAATACCGCTAAAAAATTTATAAAAATCAAAGAACTTCGACACTGTGCAACGATAGTTTTCACATGATCAGTTCGTAAAGACGTAAACACACACACACACACACACACACATCAACACATACATAATAACAGCAAAATCTCATGTTCCACTATCAAGTCACAGCTAATGCCAAAAAAGTAAAAAAGCTAAAGGACAAATCCCAAAATGTCTCAGTTTGTCAGCTCATGAAGATCAAACTAGCATGAATTTGAATACTAGCTAAAACTCGTAAAAATATACAGTACTAGTACCATTTAAATGAAGTCTTTTCCTTCCAACACTACAAAAATGTTAAGAATCCAGAAAGTAACTAGAGACGCATATCAAAACTGAGATTCTAATGGAACACAACTACACCAAGTGTACCTCTAGATGGACACTTACATTTCCCAGGGAGGATCAACACAAGCTACCCGGCTTATAATTTTCTTATCCTTCCTCAGCGACACCTTAAACCTATCACCTACAAAATCACAACAAAATGACCTAATAAAGCAACAAAACATTCATTAACCACCATAATTGAACAAAAATCCTAGTCATCAAGCAAAACCTTCAGGTTTAGGTTGCAACTGCGCGCGATAATTACTGCGACCAGAATCCTGACAGAAGACGTCTCATTAGTTCAAAATAGGCAACATTATCGTCGCGATAAACTCGATTGCGCAAAAGGAAGCAAAGTACTCAATTGCGCAAAAGTAAGCAAAGTAGTTGTACCTGAGAGTTGGAGAAATCGACAATATGCATGGCGATTTCCGCGTGTTGTGCGTTTTAGCAGGGCGTCAAGTGTGTGTTGTACCAAACGTGTGAGCGGAATTCCGGCGAGAGGTCGGAGAGTGTGAATGTGACTCAGTTACTGAGTCGGAGAAGCGAGCGAGTGACTGTAGTTTACTGGTGATTGATTTTGTTTTGTCGTTTCACTTTGAAATTATGGAGACTTAAGGTCGTCTTCTTCGTGACCGTCAAACTGGGTGAATTCAGGCCTCGTTTCTTTTCCACTTATGCCCCTAATTCAAATAATGCTGTGTCTTTGCTGTGTCTTTAGTCTTGCTGGACTTTCCATATTTGGAATTTTACGGATCTTTTTGGAGATACTTATGTTTACTTTTATTTAGAAAATTGACCTCTTTCCTTTTTCTTTTTAGAAAAAATTGGCAAAGGACCTCTAACCTCCTTTAATGTGATTACTAGATATAACCATAATTTAGGCTTTAATAAAATATAAAGAGTGGCATAAAATAAGAGGAATAAAAAGAGATAACGAAGTGCAACTCAGTTGGTAATATACTTTCCCCCTAAGGCTTGCTTCAGCAGGGGCGCACCTGCTGGAGCTGAGCCCGTTCAGGCGCTCCAGTAGCGCCTGAACTGGAGCTGAGTGTTCAGCTGCGCCTCAAATCTTGAGGCGCG
>JAYMSL010004177.1:0-11439 GCA_036897195.1 Plantago coronopus | reverse complement strand
AAGAACAAAAACTCAATTCTTCGTTGATTCCACATAATACCGAAAAATTGACCTCCACAAATTAATAATTCAATTCATCGTTGATTTCGCAATACCGAAGAACTGACCTTACAAATCCAGGCACCATTGTTGGCTCTCCAGTCTCCTCTGTCTCTCGGACGTCATAATTCAGGATCGGGTGGAATTGTGGATACCATTCTTTTCAAGATCGGCTGACAGCTGATACCAATCTGATGGAGCGTGCGTGGACAAGGAAGAGAACGATAAATAAAAGCTTCGTTAATTATGTAGAATGCCGAAGAATTGAAATGCATGTTTGAGAGAATCTCTCTATTTTATTTAATTAATTACCAAAACTGTTTGAAATGAATAACTTAAAATTAAAAGTGCTTAAATATAAAAACTTAGAGTGGCATGTAAGCCTTAAGGCTAATGAGCTATAACATGCATGTAAGCACAAAAGTGGCATGAACATAAAATATTAGTGCATCTTTGAATCGTATCATGCTTCATATATAATCCATACTGGATCATGATAGATGTAACGATCCGGCCCATTACTGGGTCGATACCCGGCCCAACGGGGCCGGCAAGGTTACTGCGGACTAATTCACGCACATCTCGTTTGTATGATATTGTCCGTTTTGGGCCTGAGCCCGCACGAATCTGCTTTTGGAATAACCCAAAAGGCCTCACACCATGTCAAAGTGGTGGTCTAACATATATACCCTTCATCCCAATCACTTCTGAGCGATGTGGGATGTTGGGGCGTTACAATCTACCCCCTTAAATTCTCGACGTCCTCGTCGAGACTTGGGGGTGAGAATCTGTCCCGAGACCAACCATCCGTGCAGGATTATATACTTTTGAGCAAGGTGGGATGTTGGGGCATTACAATCTACCCCCTTAAATTCCCGACGTCCTCGTCGAGACTTGGGGGTGACAATCTGTCCCGAGACCAACCATCCGTGCAGGATTCTAGAGGCGCCCTTACGGGCTCAAGAGGTGGCTCCCACCGCCCATACGATGTAACACTTTCTTCCGTATGACACTTAGCTCCTGCAGTTCAGGATAGTACCGCTCTGATATCACGTGTAACGATCCAGCCCATCACTAGACCGAGACCCGGCCTAACGGACCGGCAAGGTTATTGCGGACTAACCCACACACATCTCGTTGGTATGATATTGTCCGCTTTGGACCTGAGCCCGCACGGATTTGCTTTTGAAATAACCCAAAAGGCCTCATACCATGTCAGAGTGGTGGTCAGAGTGGTGGGATGTTGCGGCGTTACAATGGTACTTATATTTTGCAAATTTATAGGAAGTATTGTTTCCTAGTCCAATGAGCTCTAGTATTTAACTTGGTGCACATATAGTTTTAAAAGCGGAATAACTTGGTGCATAATACAATTAAGGTATGTTTTCTGTTTTTATACGTAGTTGAGGAAAACCCAAATAAGTCTGGGTTAAGTTGATTCAAGTTATAACTCAGAACTAAATCGAAATGAAACTGGATTATATATTTTAACTGAATAACTTTAAATGAGCTGAATGTAATTGAATTTAACTTGATTCAAAAAGTGTAATATTGGAAAGTAAGCTTTTTCTTATACTATAGAAAAATATTTGTTTTATACCGCTTTCTATATGTATAGAAAAAAGTTATACTTTCCCAAGAATGTTTATAATGAAATTACTACTTCCGTTTGGTTAAAAGATTTACATTGAATTTTGTTAACTTATTAAAAAAAACAAATTACTCCTCAATTACATGTGAGAAAAAATAGACAATTATGTTAAAATGAAATCGAAAAATTACCGTACAAATTCACCTCTCGAAATCGAAAAAGAATTATCTTTAAATTATACTGAAAATGTAATCTTTTGTAAAGATGTGAAGACAAAAACAATGATATATGATTTATGTTTAACTAAAAACGTCATTTTTATATATTGCATTGTCTATGTGAAGAAAATCTTGCAAAAAAATCTCGATTAAAAAATAAGTCCAAAATTATAATTAAACATATTCATAATAACGTGAGATATTTTTAACATAATAACTTAAAGCATAAATATTTTTTTTAATAGTACTGGATTCATATAAACTGTCCAAAATGCTTGATATATCTAACCTAACCAGATATACAAGTACTTCATCTATACAAAGATCTTCTCAACAACATCTATTCATATTGTCCGCACAACAAAGTCATTTTTGTTCCTGCCCCATCTTCGACTCATAAACATTTGTTCTCTGGATTATGTCTTTCATAATTTTTTGGGGTTTTGTCACCTTATAATACGATTGCTATGGGAAAGGTTGGAAGACCGTAATTTTTAACCTAATCTTGGTTGAATTCATTTATAGAATTTGGAGCGGCAAAATGATAGGCAGCAAAGCACTCTACCAACCCCGAAAGCTCCTTGTGCAATGTTGTATGGATAGTGATTTCCGAAACCGCAATGTTGTATGGATAGTAATTTAGTTATTCTAATTTTTTATTGTTTAGGGATAACTGGCATAGAGATTGGGTTAAGCGGTCCACTTAGATTATGGACCTTAAGATAAAATTGTATGTCTATGCACAACAATAACATAAATGACAAATAATCTTGAAAAAAGAAAAGTTCTACCCTCTTTAGTCATTAGTGAAGTAAAAATTCATTATTTATTAATCTATACAACGCGTCGGGTATTTTAGGTTTTGGATAATTCGGGTTTGGGTTATTCTGATTTCGGGTATTGTCCTCGGGTTCGGGTACTCGATACCCGTAAATCTCCAATTTTTATTTTTATTTTTATTATACTAACTAGTAATCCATAATAAAGCCTTACTGCCATGTTTACATAAAACTAACATGTAAAAAAAAAAAAAACTAACTAACATGTGCATTTGCCCAATCAAAACAAACTTTTTGGAAAGAAAAAAAAATGAAAATCAAACCAAAACTTGTGAGACCCAATGCATTTCTCTAACCTTTTCATTCTACCCTATGGATACCCAAATACACGATCGGGTAATGTTTCGGGTACCCGAACCCCGCACCTACCCAAAATTGACTATCCAATCTACCCAAACCCGATCCGGTCGGGTCGGGTACCCGGATACGCGACCCGAACACCCAGCCCTAACAAGTATAGTACTACCATAAATAAGCCTTCCCATGCTTCAACCTCCTATAGATGGTAGGTCTCCACTTGTCCCATTAGTAATGTCCCCGTTAGTAATTGGATCTTATCAACCAAAGAAAGTAAACAGGATAGCGTTAAGAGACAAGTAGTGACATGTAATGAATCGACTTTATATATATCTTAGTTACATAAACTAATGATTGCTACTATTTAGTTGTAACGATGGTTCAAATTTTTGTAAAACTCATTGTTACTTATGTGATATGATTTTTTTTTTAACAAAATGAAGCATTTTCAAGATTTCATCACACAACAGGTTTTTCGTATTAGAATCACATGGCCTGAAATTAATAAGATAGTGTATATTTAAAATAAATCAAATGGGTTTATAGTTTTGAGGTAGTGTTTGTTGATAAGACATTACTTTTAAATTTTATAGGCTTCAAAAACTTCTTACATTTTTATTATTACCTTTTTTTAAAAAAGAAAAAACTACTTACATTTGAACTAATAAATTAAGGGATAACAACAATTAACAAATATTTTTATAGTATTTCAAACAAGCATTGGAAACTGATAATAATATCCTACGAAATCTAATCGACATGTGTCCTTCATAACTACCATCCATTTATACAATCTCAATATTGATGGATGCTGGCTCATTGAAAAGAAAAGATCAAAAAATAGTTTAGGATTTTGTAAAAGAGATTATATACTTTGTTAATTTTTACTATACAAAAACGTGTATACAAAAACTTGGGAGAGACCAATTATTTATGTACTTTTCAAAAATACCACCTAATGACATCATAATATGGATGTCAACACAATGTCCAATGTTACTTTTTTTTTTTTTTGGTAACAAATGGAAATAAAACTAGTTAAAGGTACTAGTTAAAGGTACTAGTTTTATTTCCATTTGTAATATTACTAATATGATAACATATTAGTAACATTGTAAAACAGTATACTCCCTCACGATTAAAAAAAGAAAGCGATGAGAGGGAGAGAAAAAAAGAAAAAGCGGTTACCTTCTGACACCGCTTGGGATTCGCCGCAAAATTGGAACAATCGACTACGGCCGGAGTTCTATCGGAGGCGGAATCAGCCTAATGGTTCAAGGGGATCTTTGTGTACCATCTTCGTCAAGAACTTCCCTGCAGATTGTTCGATTAAAGGACTCGCATCTCGGTTATCGGTGATTGTTCCGGTGGAGGAAGTTTTTATTCCGGCAAAGCGAGATCAATCCGGACGTCGATTTGCTTTTGTTCGTTTCAAGTCGGAGCATGATGCAGATGTTGTTCTCAAAGGTTTTCAGGAGTTATGGATCGGTTCCTACAAATTGTTGGCTAACTATCCTCGATTCCATACTGCGAAATTGTCCATTCCAGGACCACAACGGAATTCTCGACTGCAGAAGGACAATCCTCGCTTCGTTGTCAAACCGGCTTGGCGTGTCGCAGATCATAGTTATAAGGAGGTGGCACTTAAGGGGAATGATGTGGTCGATGATATCAGAACAGCAAACTCTTGTTCTGTTATTGATATTGATCCGGGGTGTCAATCCACGACATGGGCGGATCGTCGTGTGCTGTGCAATGCATCCAAAGATATGAATGTGGATCAGATAAGTCAAATTTTCAAGGATGAAGGATTCATAGACATTAAGGTACTGGCTCTGTCTCGTGGCGTGTTTATTATTGATCCTATATTGGATGAGACACGAGAATTTCTGCTGCGATCTTCTTCAGTTTGGCGACACTATGGTATCTCTGCTCTGACTCCGGTTCCATCGGATTTGGTTTGTTCTAAGCGCATAGTGTGGCTTCATGTTTACGGGGTTCCTCTGTCTCTGTGGAATTCGGACGTCTTTAAGAGACTCGGAGGCACGATTGGTGAGGTTGTACAGGTTGGAGAAGAGACTAGTAAGATGGAGGATATTCGCCATGGTCGAGTCCAGATTGAAACCGAGTCATTTGCACTAATACGTCTTGAAGTTTCGCTTAAGTGTGGGGAGAAGTCCTTTCCGGTCTCCTTAATCGAGGAGAATGGTGCAGAGTTTTCTGATTTGGATTGTAATTGGTCTGAGCAATTGACTGATGTGAGTTCGATGTCGAACTTCGATGCTAATGAAACTGCTGGAGCCTTGGAGGATCTTTTCCAGGCCAATGGAAACCATCTCACGACAACTGTCAATGTGCAAGATAAGGTTCATGATGGGAATGTAGATTCAGGGGTTGAGGTTAATGATTCAGACCCGTTCCAACTGATGCCTATTGTTGAGGCTGAATCACGTGGATTGTCTGAGGACCCAGAGCAAACGGTTCAGACTTTATTTAACCGAGTTGACGAACCCAAAATTACAGATGTTAGTCAGATTGGCACTTTAGTAAATGGTGTAGGAAGTGACCAGCAGTCTGTTGAATTATCTTGGAGTAATAATGTAGCGGAGGAGACTTTGGCTAATTGGTCAGTTATTTTTGAATTATGTGCGTTGCCGGAGGAAGCTAAAAATGATTGTTTAAAGTTGTTTGCATCATGGGAGATTCGTGATAGAATGAAAATGCAGAAATCTTTGGATAAAGAAAAGGAACACAAGGGGTCTGGATCGAATTCGGGGGTCACCCCATGCGTATCATAAGTTTTAACATTCGTGGTTTGGGTCACGTCATCAAGCGTAAAGAAGTGGCACGCTTGGTTCGTGAAGAAGGCATTCAGTTTCTATGTCTTCAGGAAACTAAAATCGTCACTATTCAAAGGCGGGAGGTCGAGGCTTTATGGGGTAATAGTTTATGTGATTGGGTGTGTAGTTCGTCTAATGGTGCGTCTGGCGGTCTTTTGTGTATTTGGGATACTCGTCATTTTCAGAAAAAGTCTTTTTGGGATGACAAAGGGATTCTATCTGTGGAAGGTGTATGGGATGGGATTCCGGTTGGTATTTCTAATATTTATGGTCCCCATGTATCAAACGATCGAGTTTTGATGTGGAACTCGCTTCGTCACTCTTTGAATAACTCGAACATAAGGTGTTGGTGCGTGGTTGGTGATTTTAACATGGTTAGATCACCGGAGGAACGGAGGGGTAAACACAGATCTGAGTGGTCCAATGATATGCATGTTTTTAACGATTTCATCAGGGAATGTAACCTGATTGATTTGCCACTGGATCGCCGCAAATTTACTTGGTATAAATGTAAGAATGGTCCGTGTAGTCGCTTGGATCGTTTCTTATTAAGTTCGGATTGGATGGCGCAGTGGCCGAATCTATCTCAATGTGGGCTCAAAAGGACTGTTTCGGATCATGTGCCTATTCTTCTTAAGACTGTAGTGATGGATTGGGGGCCGCGACCCTTTAAATTCATTAATGGATGGTGCGAGAATGGTGAATTCGTTGATATGGTGACTAAAACTTGGCAGGATATGCAGATTCGAGGGTGGGGAGGTTTTGTTTTCAAAGAAAAACTGAAAAATCTGAAAAATGTAATCCGCATTTGGAATAGCAGGAATAGAGGCATTAATGACAAAATTAAAATTTTGACGGATCAATTGGAGAATGAGGATTTATCTCGAGAATTGCTGACTGAAGAGGATAATATGATTGTTGATGATCTTCATTTTGACGGGTCCGGGATTCAGTGTAGGATTGACGCAGAGCCTAATGCTACTTCTGATATCTTTGTGGATAGCGGTAATGCTGGTCATGTTTACTCTACGCAGGCCCAGCTTGTCGATGCATTGATATTGCGTAATCGATTGAGAGTTCAACAATCTCGCCAACATTGGGTTAGTAATGGTGATGTCAATTCTAAATATTTTCATGCATCTATGTTGTCGAGGAATTGCAAATCACAAATCAGGAGTATAAAGATCGAGGATATTTTTTATGATTCCGTTGATGGCGTCAAAGAGAGCATCAAGAAGTATTTTGAGATGCATTTCAGGCTTCCCTCACAGTGTTGGTATCCTCTTTCGTTTTATCCGGGTCAGTCGTTGGATCCATCACGAGCTGACCAATTGGAGGCCCCTTTCTCTATGGTCGAAATTAAGGAAGCAATATGGGATTGTGGTGTTAGTAAATCACCAGGGCCAGACGGATTTTCTTTTGGCTTCTATCGAAATTTCTGGGATATTATTAAAGATGATCTTAACCGTTTTGTGTCTGAATTCCATTCTAATGGCAAATTGGTGCGGGGAATGAATTGCTCTTTTATCACTCTAATACCGAAGAATTCGAATCCAGTCGGTATTCAGGAGTATCGTCCTATATCCTTAATCAGTTCCACTTATAAGGTGATTTCCAAGTTATTGGCTAACCGTGTAGCCAAATGCCTTGACAAAGTTATCTCACCGTCTCAATCAGCTTTTGTGGGTAATCGACGTATTTTGGACTCGATTGTGATTGTTAATGAAGTGGTTGATGAGGCTAAACGTCGCAAGAAGAGTATGTTCATGTTTAAAATCGATTTCGAGAAGGCTTATGATTCGGTTCGGTGGGACTTCTTGGATGATATGATGTTTAAAATGGGATTTGGTGAAAAATGGCGTCGTTGGATTAAAGAATGTTTGTCTACAGTGACATCTTCGGTGCTTGTTAATGGTAGTCCGACTTCGGAGTTCAGTGTTGAAAGAGGTTTACGACAAGGGGATCCATTATCACCATTTCTGTTCTTAATAGCGGCTGAAGGTCTTTCTATGTTAATGAAAAGAGCCTGTGATTCAGATTTGTTTGATCCTATTCGAGTTGGATTGAATGAGGTGCCTGTTTCTTTACTGCAATTTGCTGATGATACGATTTTCTTTGGGGAGGCGACTGCAAAAAATATAGGGGTCTTGAAGGCCATATTACGCTGTTTTGAGATGGTGTCAGGGTTGAAGATCAATTTTCAGAAAAGTTGCTTATTCGGAGTTGGGGTTACTAGAGAGAATCTTGAGACTTGGGCATTCACTTTAAACTGTGTTGTGGGGGAGTTGCCTTTCATGTATCTTGGATTACCTATTGGTGAGAACCCCAGACGTCTTCATATGTGGTCTGCTATTACGGACAAGGTTAAGAATCGTCTTCATTCGTGGGAGAATAAGTATTTGTCCTCTGGAGGTCGGCTGGTTTTGTTAAAATCAGTGTTATTTTCTCTTCCCATATATTATATGTCTTTCTATAGAGTTCCAGTTAAAGTTATTCAGGACTTGACTACTATTCTGCGCAACTTTTGGTGGGGGGGACGCAAGCCGGATGATAAAAAGATTGCTTGGCTTCGATGGGAGATGTTGTGTGAGCCTGTAGAGAATGGTGGGCTTGGTTTGAGAGATTTACGTTTGTTTAACATTGCTCTCCTTGGTTCATGGGCATGGCGTATCTTTAATGGAGCTAAAGGTCTTTGGATTGATATCCTTGTGTCGAAATATGGTAACTTGACGGGCCAATTTCGTGTTAACAACATCAGTGGTAGTCATATCAGGCCTCAATCGAATTGGTGGAGAGATTTAGTCTCTTTGATGCAGAAAGATAACTGGTTCATGTCAGGGGTTCGAAAACAGTTGGGTGATGGTTTATCGACTCGATTTTGGACTGATCCCTGGTTATACAATGGAGTATGTTTGAAGGAGTTATTTCCTAGATTGTTTGCAATTGAATCCAACCAAGGTTGTTTTGTAGCTGAAAGAATTGGACTGCAAGGAAGTTTGTTTTGGCGTAGAAGATTATTTGATTGGGAATCAGAATTGCTCGCAGAATTGGTTTCAATTTGTAATGGATATTCTCTGGTGCAGAATGGACATGATAACTGGATTTGGATGTTCGGTAAACATCATATTTACTCTGTACGTGATGGATATAAACGTCTTTGGCTCTCTCGTGATCAAAATTCAGCAAATTCCAGTATGCATCACGTAGATTGGAAACAAACGGTTTGGAGTTCTGTTGCTCCTATGAAGGTTAAGATCTTTCTGTGGCGTCTATTATGGGATCGAGTTCCGACTCAAGACAATCTGATCCATCGGGGCATTTTGCATGCGGATGTCACCTGGAGATGTGCATTGTGTCAAGGACCCACTGAAACTATCACACATCTGTTTCTCATGTGTCCAGTTGTGGTGAAAGTCTGGATATTAGTTTGTCAATGGTTACAATGGCCTTGGAAGATGGTTGATAATCTGCATGATTTGATGAAGTTGGGTAACAGCCACCATACTACTCATAGTAAGGAGATTTATATTACAGTGATCCATGCGGTCATTTGGAATATTTGGTTGATGCGCAATTCGACTATGTTTCAATCAAAGACGATTGTATTAGCGGGAGTTATATCTAGAATACAATTCAGTCTTTGGTTATGGTTTCGCTGCAAGAAATGGGTCAAGGCGTATGTTACTTTGGAGGAATGGGAGCGAGCTCCTTTACTGTGTCTTCATGGTTGATGTTCGAAGCTTGGGTCCTAAAATTTGTTTGGTTTTATCCCGGATGCACTCTTTTTCTTCGGTGGGGTTTTTCCCTCTGGGTTTTACTCATCGAGGTTTTTTAAGGAGGTATCGGGTTTGTGTGATTCAAATTCTCTGTTGGGTCATAGGTTGCTTTCATGTTTCATTGTTAGTGCAGTTCTAATGCACTTGTACTATTGATGCTTATTATCAATATATTTGGTTGTTACTAAAAAAAAAACATTGGACATTGTATTGATAACATCGTATATTATGATGTCACTAAGTGATCTTTTTGAAAAGTCCACAAATAGGTGGTCTCTCCCAAGTTTTTCTCGTACTACTAATATTCTTGAGAAAAAAATGATACTAGTTGTATTTGTAATTCAAAATGAAACTAAATAATACACTTAATATATAATAGTATATACTAGCATTTCAAACACGCTACACGTGTTATTGGGACTGAGCATACACGGACCGAACCGAAAAAACCGACCGAAACCGACCGAGAACCGAACCGAAAAAATCGAACCTAAGAAATTCGGTTCGATTCTCGGTCCACAGAAATCCACATTTTCGGTTTTCCGTTCAGTTCGGTTTTTAACCGCCGGTTTTCGGTGAAAACCGAGAACCGACATTAATTATATTTTTTTTATAATTATTATTATTTTACTTAACCTATCTAAACCTAAGTCCCTTACCTTCTTTCACAACTTAGATCTGCAATTGCAAATCTTCTTCACCCGCCGCCCTCTCAACCTTTGTCGCCCTCCAGTACTTTACAACCCGTCGCCCTCTGGCCCCTCTCCACAGCCCTCCACAGTGATTGGTAGGGGGTGCATAAAAACCGAAAACCGAAAATCCGGACCGAAAACCGAAAAATCCGCACCGAACCGATCCGATCCGGCACTTTCGGATCGGGGGTCGGATTGAGTTTTTTATGTTTTTCGGGTTCGGATCGGATCGGATTATAATCCGCGGATTTTCGGATTAATCCGAAATTAATCCGAAAATAATAAAAAAAAATAAAAATAGGGTAAGTTCCTAATTAACAGGACGCTTTCTCTACATACACGCTTTCACTCAGCTTATCCGCCTCCATTCTCCCTCATTCACCCGTCACACGCCTCCATTCTCTCTCACCTCACCGCCTCCCTCCTCCAGTTCTCCTCCCCGCGCCACCGCCCGCCTCCCTCCTCCTCCGTCCTCCCCGCGCCACCACCTGCGCGCTCAGCTCCCTCCTCCGTCCTCCCCGCGCCACCGCCTGCGCGCTCAGCTCCGCCTGCATCTTCGAGCTCTTCTGCCCAGCTCCGCCTGCATCTTCCGCCCAGCTCCGCCTCCGTCTTCTTCGAGCTCTTCTCAAGGTATGGGTCTCCATCTTCCGCTTCCACTCGACTTCCAGACCCAGTCGATACTGTGAAAGTAGTCAAATGTCTGTCAAGATTAGGAAAACAGACAAGTCCTTGTGTTGGTTTTTGTGTATGTTATGTCTGGATATCTTCTTGGCAAACAATGAAAGAAAGGTCTTGAATAAGTGGTTGATTTGAGGTTTTACTGAATGTTTTATGAAAAACAAGACCAGATTTTGAGGGGGGCTTACGTGCTTCTTGTACCCTTTGATTGATGACTCTTAAGGAAGAATGTAATTCCTGAACCTTGTTGATTTGTTGCAATGTTGAATTTGAAGTTTGAATAATTCAGGTCTAATTTGTTAATTTTATAGAGTTGTTTGTTTGTTTTTTTTTAAATAATTTAAATATCGGATTATTTTTCGGATTAATCCGAATCCGATCCGATCCGATCGGATTAATCCGAACCCCGATCCGGATTTTCGGATCGGGGTTCGGATCGAGCTATTTTGGCCCCGAACCCGATTCAATC
>JAYMSL010004176.1:0-11440 GCA_036897195.1 Plantago coronopus | reverse complement strand
ATTCATCAATCACAGCTGCCAGCCTAACCTTTTCGTCCAGTGCATGCTCAGCAAACACCATGACATGAGTCAGGCGAGGGTGATTCTTGTTGCTGCAGATAATATACCACCTCTCAAGGTTATTTGACAACCTGATACCTTTTTTCCCTTCTTTTTAATGACTGAGATTGAATAGTCTCTTCTTTCAAGGGGTAATCAGTTCCTGATATATTGATGTTGTTTGTACAAGAGCTTACTTATGATTATGGATACGCCCTGGACAGCGTCGTCGGTCCTGATGGTGAAATCCGCAGATTACCGTGCTTCTGTGGTGCAGAAGGCGGCCGTAAGCGTAGGTGTCATGTGTAAGTCATAAACTGTAAATTGTAACATTAATGCTAGGAATTGCCATATGGCTTTTGGCAGATTACAAGTGATTAATATAGGCATTACTATGATTAAGTATAGTATGCCTTGGCATGTAAGCAGCTGGTCGATGCAAGTGATACATGCATTTGTTTTGGTTAATGAGAAATTCCATCCCAATTTTTGCAGATACATAACTGATTACATTTTTATATTGCTGTATTAGCTCTTGTAAATGTATTAATGTGCTTAAGTTTCCTAATTGTATGGTTTGTTCTTCATTTTTGGAGTAGTTGATTTTCGTTCTCGGTGTTTCATAATCCACCCATATCCATCTTTACCTCTTCGGGATGAGGTGAACACGAGTACTTTCTTGTACTTGAATCATACGACTACAATGGTTGAGTTATGTCAATCCGAAATCTCATAAGAGAGCTGTAGGAACCCTTATTAGTATGGTTAGCCATCTACTAAAACTCTGCCATTGCATTACCTAGAACCTCAGCAATTCCAAAAGACCTGCCTTACCAATGTTTTGGATTTGCACAGGCCTCACAAAATTTCAGCTAGTGGCCATGGCTCGTTCAAAAGGTTACAAATGTATTGCTTTACGAGATAAAATTCGATCAACCAGGCACAACTCATAATACAAAGCCGTAGTATTCCAAATTGCCATTCTTTTGTGTTAGTTTTGCTTAGTTCTTCTATTGCTTTCTACATCCCACAACTTCAGAAAATGGGAGTGTTAAGTACTAGTATCAATTCCGGTTAGAAAAATGACTTCATGTGAAAAAAAAAGAGAAAATAATAAACTTCCTTACCAAGCACTAGAGTGAAGGATTATGCCAAAATGAAAGAAAAGAAAGATTAACAACTGAATTATCAAAATCTTAATTTTTTCAAAATAGGATTATCCCTAAATTTTCCAGATCTTAGATTTTTCCATTAATATTTTGAAATTTTTGAAATTTTGCCCCACCTGTTTAAGGTTGAAGAAAGATTGAGCTCACAAAATAGAGAACCCCATCCTAACCTAGAGGGAGAAGTTCTCAAGCACGAATCACCACTCTCGAAATTCTAATAAATAAGATAATTTATTGATGTTTTGTATATAAATTGTGCGGTGGCAATGTGACATGTATAACTTGACCGTGAGATAAATTCACATATATTTTCTGGATTTTAACCGAATCGAATTGACACTGAATTACAATTTTCTTGTATATTGATATTCAATTCATTTGTCTTCGATAATAAAACCGTTACATTTTTACCATGATCGAACTATATTTCTAGTCCGTTAATCGTTTTAGTTGTGGGGTAGAAATGGAGAATATCCATTTTGCAGTGGTATATGCTGCAATATACAAAAGTGGAATTGCAGAATCCACGATGAAGAAAAGAGTGAGAGAGAAAATCCCCAAATATAAATAGTCTTTAACGAAGAACAAAACCTAATTTACAACAATCGAATCAATCTCTCCCGAATCCAATTCAAGAATTTCATGTCCATCTTGCCCTCTCACAACCACAAGCAAAATCAACTTGGTTCGTCGTCATCTCCTGTACAATCTCTTCCTCCAAATCATGGACTTGCTCAATTTCCCCTCTCTTCTTCTCCTCCTCCTCACCACTCCCTCTCCGTTTCCCCACCCTCACCAACTGCAGGTCAGCTACCCCTTTATTGTTTCCACTTCAGTTCCCATTATTAAACCTTTTCTGTTGCGTTGTTCTGGTTTTTTAGATCACTATGGCAAGTTGTAATTTCAGCTTGTGTATACTCCATAATTGCATGTTTACTGCTTTGGTGTATTTCTTAGTGATTTTTTTTCTGAGGTTGATAGTATTAGGATTATAGGGCATCGTGTTATATGATTTATTGCCTTTGCAGAAACTGTTTATGATCTTTACTTTGTGTTGTTTATGATTTATAGCCCCCCTTGTCTGTGATCACTTTCTCTTGTATTTCTTTGCATTTCGAGTCTTCGACTGTCCAAAAGCCTATAACTTTCGTCTTTTATTTTTCACGATTGCTGCTGCTGTTGCGGTATTCAGGTGCTTCTCCCGAACAGGTATGTACTATTTCCTGTGCCACATTCTACTTAACTAATGAGATTGAATAAGTAGTCTTGTTAAAGTTTTGAAATATTTGCAATTATTGATTATCCAGGTGAATGGAAGAGACAGACGTAACTATGGAAAATATCCAGTTCACCATCATGGAGGTGAGACATTGGTGCCTGAGCCTGTGACTCATGGATTATTGGGATCATCAGGAGGTCAAGGAAACACTTCTGCTTCCTCTGTTGGTCCAAGCAGCCCTCAGGGTGCTGCCTCTTCTGGTTCCCAGAGGGTTAGTGGGCAACCAACTGGTAGGAGAACACACATGGTTAGCGGGAACCACTTGTTAAATTTTCACTATGACCCTCTTCCTGTTTCTCGTTCACATTCACATCCTAGAGCACCGCCTCCGAGGAGACAACCAAAGAGAAAACCTTACAACAAGGATCTGTTTTTTCAAGCAAATTACAAGTTCATAGTGTTAGATTCTGGGACCTATGCACCAGAATCTATGGATCCGGACAAGATGTTCTCCTGGGAGGATATTATATGCTTGAAATACTCCACACCCGTCCCTGTACAGTGTCCCATATGCTTGGATGAGCCCCTGTGTCCACAGATAACTGCATGTGGTCATATCTTCTGCTTCCCTTGCATTTTGCAGTATTTTGCACAAGGTGAAGAAGATTTGATTGGAGATTGCTGGAAAAAGTGTCCCTTGTGCTTTACGATGATTTCTTCGAAAGATCTATATACCATCCAAATTGAGAATGTCAAGCAATACAATGTTGGTGAGGAAATTGAATTTGTTCTTCTAACCCGGAAAAAGGATTCATATAGGTCTTCGCTAAAGAACAATGACACGATTGATATAGATGAAGAGATTCTGGACTGCTTCTCGAAGTTCACCGTGACTTCAGATGTGGAACTATCAGTTAGACAAGCAATGTCTGATCTGGATAGTTGGATTGCTAGAGCTGATTCAGGTCTAGTTGATGACATAGAAAAACTTCCATATGTTTGTGCTGCAATAAAACAACTAGAGCGAAGGAAGAAATATTGGAATGATCATTGTGCTTCTGGCTGCATCAAGACTGACAAAAATTCTGGTGCCTCCTCGCCAACTGTAAAGGCTTCTGGTGCATATTTTGGTGCACGGGACTCCGTGCGTGGTACAAACTCTACTGTTAAAAATGGCAAATCAAGTTTGTCAGAAAAAGCTACTTCAGATACTATGGGCTCACCTCAAGATGCAGAGGTCAACGGATCATTAGATCACGAGTTACCTTCATCTTCTTCATTTGACGATAAGAAGAATAATTCAATGCTTTCTAAAGGTGTCAGTGATATCAAAGATGGAGACTCATATAACTTCTATCAGGTTAGTGATACTTATTGTCTATTTGTGTGGTTTCCTGGAAGTGGATGCATCAGTGAATTTCTGTAATTAGGATAAACGAACTGGCTGGTTCATATGCTTATGAAAGCTGAATCCTGCATGGCAACAGTGGTGTTCTGTATTAATTGAGTGTTGATTTTTTCTTGAAGTCTTTATCTTTCCTTGTTTTTGACAATAGGCTGTTGATGGTCAGCACTTCATCATTCATCCACTAAATATGAAGTGCCTTCTACACCATTATGGTAGTTATGAAAGGCTCCCAAACAGGTAGGATTTTTAGATTCTAGTTGTCATTTTCAATTATTGCTGTTTTTGTTCTCAAGGCTCAAGCTAAGAAACGTACTTATTACTAAACGGACAGTTCCTTATTGTTCCTGGAGTGATTTTGTATTAAGTAGCTGTAGCCTGTGATTCCATTTCGTATGTTCACAATTGAATTTATTTTAAGTAATCTATTTAAATTTTAAGGTTTTTGTAGTCTGTAGAGTCATGCTAGAATCTTTTGTAGTCTTCAGCAACTTATACCATACCTCTCATGTCTTATTTTACATTTCCAGGATCACTGGAAAGATACTACAGCTGGAGGCAGTGACTCAGTCAGAGGTCATGAGGAGGCGATACCGCTTCTTGAGCCATTTCTCGTTGACTACAATGTTTCAGGTAATTGCCAATAATTCATCATTTATATAAGGGCATTGGAAGAAGCATTGTATCTAGGTTGTTTGTTTAGGGGTAGACAGTCAAACTCTGGGTTGTAACATTTCCTGATATAGTTATATGTATGTACTTTTGCAGCTATGTGAAATTGATTTGAGTGATATGTTGCCTGCGGAGTCCCTCGCTCCCTTTATGGATGAAATCAAGAACAGAGAAAAGCAAAGAAATCGGCTTGCTAGGAAGGTATGACCTTAATACTTCACATATATTTTACTGTCCACTCCCTTCACTCACTCTATAAGCTCCACACATTTCTCTTTACTTTAGTGATGTTTGTTACTCCCTGCGTTCCAATAAAAGTTTCCTAGCTTTCCTTATTTGGCGTTACGTTACAAATTTCATAACCCAAACATGGAAAGTTTTATCTCCACTCACTATTTTTTTATTATTTCTCTTTCTTACTTTATCATCACTTTCTTCACCCTCTCTCCTAATTTATCAATGATTTACTACTTTATCAATATAATACTACACAGTACACACAAACTATTATAATATCAATATTTCTTAAACTAAGAGAAAACAATAGCTTAGGAAGCTTTTAATAAAACGGAGGGAGTATTTAACTAATTTTGCGTTAATTAGTGATATGCGTAGATCTGATTTGGTTTTTTTTCCATTCTTATAAAATTTGAGAGATCTTATATGCAATTTCTGTTATTACATTAAGTAAACCTGCAGATTTCCAATGTTTCTCCACATTGATAGATGAGAATGTGTTTATCAAGGAATATTGCTCGTCAAGCACTAGGGCATTAATCCATTTGTTTATTTGTTTTCTTTTCTAAAGTATCATCAAATTACTGTATGGTCTGTTTATGACCACGTTTCACCTATCACGAGAATGGATTGTGAAGTATTTAAATTAGCTAACTACAGGTTTTCTATCGTCAGTCAAGGTGTCGCCCTAACTAACTTCAGTCAGGCTGTTGCCAACTTCAATGTGGCTGTCGATGCACCGCTCATGGTGTTGCTCTCTGTTGCTCTAACTTGCTACTTGTTGCATATTTGGTAATACAAAATTTAATTAATTTTTTCAATACGAAATTAAATATTTTTAAACAAAACTATACTGGCAAGGTTAATAAAGAAGTAGGAATGCAATAAAATTACGGAATTCTAATCAACATGTTTAATATGTTTTTAAAAATAATTATAATTAAATAATTTTACATAATTTTTTTTTATTATTATTTATAATAATTTTTTTATAATATTTAATTTAAAGCGACATGGAGCGACAACAACAACACCCATAGTGATACTTAGTGCAACAAGTAGCTGGTCATTCAATCTAAGCCGTTAGATTGCAAATCTAGTGGTTTAAAATGACGGTAGTTAGTCAGGGCGACACATGTCGCCAAACGATAGAATATCCCAAAGCTAACTTTGCACTTACATTATGCTGGTTTCTTTTTTGTTGTTGTTGTTGTTGGTGGTGGTGGTGGTGTTCTTGTGTTAGAATATCCTGTTATCTGACTCGATGGTGTGCATGTAGGAACACAAGGATAAGATTAAGGCTGAAATTGCAGAGTCTCAGTTTGTGCCTGTTCCATATTTCCCATACGAGGGCTCTCCTAGTTTCTCTGCCGACGACTTTGAAGGTTTGATTTCATATGAATCATAATGTGATCAAGCAATTAGTACACTGTAAATATCATAGATATGGCTACCTCATTGAAAGAAATAGCTGGTTAAAAACTTTGGTGTGAAACTATTTTGACTGTTCAGTTGATTTTGCATCAACTGATAAATGATAAGTAAATCTCGCTCTAAATTTCTCCATAAACTTATTATTGTACCCCAATATGCCAGACTATTCTCGTCTTAGTTGTATCTTCTATCACACACCATCTCCTTGCACATCGACACATGTTTTGCGACTAGGATTTTCCTTGCGTAGTTCTGTTCTTATTTTTTGTTGTTGCCTGCACTCAAAGCTCTGGGGAGTACTCCTGTGGCATCATCAAGCCCTCCAACGGTCGGGGAAAGGCAATCCTTCTCGAGTGTTGCAAGGCTTGGTTTTGCAGCTGCCTATGATTCTCCTGCTTTGAAGATTGATGACATCCAGACTCCCCCAAGGATTGAGGCGAAACCTGAATCTTCTGTCCCAGCTGGTATGAGCTTTATCTGACACACAACCTCATTTCTCTATCGTTTTATTTATTCATTTATTTATTTTTAAAATGCCTTCCTTCTAGGGTCGAGAAATGCTGCTGCCCAATCGTTTGCAAATGTGGCATCTAGAGCGAAACCTGTGGAAGGCTCTCCTACGACGAAGACAAATGAGGGAGGAAAGAAGGGGAAGAAACCAAGCAGAGTTCTTCTTTCCACAGCAGGTGGACGACGCTATTGAAGAATCTTATGTTTAGCCTTCATTCAATACACTACTAGTATCAGGTGGAATAAAATGATCTGTTTTTCTTGACCTGAGAAAGCATAAAAACCAAATGTACCTTCCTTCAATACTACTAGTATCAGTAAGACTGAGCACGTTTGGCACGTTGTTCTGAATCGGGCTTTTAATTCAGGATTTCACCTGATTGGGCAGAGCTGTTTTTTGAATAAAATAAGTCATGCACTTCATCTTTTATCAAGCTAAGAATGGGCTGTTTTTTCATGTGTTTGGCTTGATTTAATGTTTTCCTTATGATAATTGTGGGTGAAATTTCGTGGAACGGATGAATATTAGCTAATTTTCCAGACCAGGGTCATCCCCTGTAATATGGACTTGGCTGGGCTGTAGTGAATCACATTCACTCAGACAAGTGATTTATCGTGTTGTACAACGATTCGTGGAAGTAATCTATCATAATGAATTTTCAAGCAAGAAGATGAAATAACTATGAAGCAACTATTACATGAAACCGAGTTCAATACATTGTTTCAGATTATTCAAATACACTTGTGCACCATACAGCTTCGTCTCGCACACTACAGGAAGCTACATTTATGTTCTCAGGTCGTCCCCTAGATACAATACAAGAACATTTCAACAAAAGAATCTTAAATATAAGTATCACAAAAGTTCACCGGAACATTAACATCTTGGAAAATCCCGAGGTGGTGGCAGCATTCTGTCCTCGGGTCTCGGGCCGTTCTTGGTAATGAAAACCATCTCCATTCCCCAACTTATGTGACGTTCCAAATGGCAATGCATCAGCCAAACTCCTGGATTATCTGCCCTGAACCTGATTGCAGTCCAACCATTTCTGGGAACGGCAATAGTGTTCTGGAGAGGAGGATCGACAAGATTATAGTTTAGAGGGTCAGTGGTTCTGTTGAAATTGCCGAATCCCCATCCAACAACGTAGAAACTCTGTCCGTGTAAGTGCATTGGATGATCTATGCCCGCAACTGCGTTCGTGCCCTGGAAAACAAGCTCCACGGTTGAATTGAAATCCAGAAGCCTCACCTCTGTTCCGTTATCAGGTCTCCACAGGTCACGTGGAACGAAATCTGCGGTGTAGTTATATGTGAGAAGCGGGCTGCTAGGAAAATTGTTACTGTAAACTCCCCTGATTCTGTCGTAGTAAGCTTGGAGAATCGACACTCTTGGGGACACGAAGCTGATGTTGTTCACACTAGCTGACAGGCGTTCACCAAATGGGCCTGTGCAATTGTTAGCAGGGCCACATGGGAGTAAATTGAGCGAGATAGTGAAGAACAGTATGGTGGAAGCGTTCTGTGGAACGTCAATTGGGTGTTTCGCATTGGCTAAGCTTCTGAGTTGCCCTGTGAAGTTTGTGGAAGCAAGTGTGTCGTTAAATGCAGGGAGAACGGGAACTGTTAGAGATGCTGGTGGGGTGTAATTTCCGGAGTATTGTAGAATGGCAGTCGTTGTGGTGTTGTCGAAAGCAGCTGCAGCAGCATAGGCCTTGGCAGCTATGTAATAGTGGCTTGGAGGCTGGTTAGCGTGTAGCAAGAAGTCAATGGTTTGACCTGGGGAAATGGTGACGTAGTCGCTGCTGAACGGCTTCGTGTAGGCGCCATCGGATCCAACGATGGTCACGTTGTGGTTTGCGATTCGGAAGAACATAATGTTGTTCATCACTGCGTTCACCATCCTGATCAGGTAAGTTTTACCAAACTCCACGTTCACCCTGAAGGTATCTGCAAATTTGTGGACATACAACTCAACTTGTTAGAAGATCATTATCAAAGGCTTTAGTGACCAAAACATTGTTTTTTTTGTAGTTAGAAAAATATATTAGACAATACCGATAATATCGGTGCCTTAATTCAAAATATTGGTGATTTAAGATGAATAAATTTGTTATTTTATAAAAAATATTCATTGTACTAAGAACGTAAAACTAACGTTTCAATTAAAAGCATTATTAATTTCTTAATTTACTTTTTAAGTTAAAAATAAAGAGTATCTAATTCCTAGTCGTTGTCATTCTTAATCAAGTAGTTTTCTTAGGATATGATTTGCATGAGATGGTATGTACGTATAACACAATTCAATAAATTCAATAAGTAATACGCTTCTAATCTAATTAAATTAGTAAGTCGGGTTCGAATCATTTTCTATTAAAAAGAAGAGAAGATTATAATGCATGAGAAAGAGACCAAAAACAAACAACCGGCGTGTTTAGGTATATATATATATACCTTTTCCTTGTGCAATCAATCTTAAGGAAAAAGTAATGTGGAAGTTAATAGTCAAAGCACTAGACTTTAAAAGTTAATGGACAAATTGTAGGCTTCGCAAATGACACTTTCAATGTAGTCAAATGGAAAAAAGTTGATGTGACATAGTTGTATGAATGTAAAATTTTTCATAAATATCCACTCCTAAATTACCTACCTAATATGCATGTAAAGTCATAAATATTTCCTCCTTATGGTAAATCCTATGATCTTTTTCACTACATTCCTTCAAACTAGAGAATAATATTTATTCAACCGCCTTACTTAAAAGTAAAGATTTCGATTCAATAAATGCATGTCTTATGTAAAGTCGAAGTTAAGTTCTAAACGTACAAAAGAGGTTATTAGCTAAATTCGGGTTGCTCATGAGAAAATACATGCATTTATTTTGGATATTGAAGAAGTCAAATGTATTGACTAGATGTAGCTGGAAATTTCGTTACTACCTGATTTATGTTGATACGCATGTTATACACACGTCAACAAGAGCCAAAGTATACATACCGTGGGAAGAAAAAACCTTTCTAAATTTGGTCAACAATTAATGATAATTAAATTAACTAACTTAGGGCTTTGTCTATAGATGGATTTAACTATGGATATATACAAGTCTCTTTTTGACTTATGATCACATTTCAGATTAACTAGTAGATGAGTACTAAGAGTGTGAACCGAACTGAAATTAATTGAGGTAATATAAATTTAAATTAATTAAAACTGAAGTAATTTAAGTTAAAAGAAACATCATATAGTACTATATAGGATATCACCTGAAGCAACAATTATGGATTAATTAATTAATTACCTTGTCTTGAGCAAGGATACAAATCACCAGGTTGACCATTGATAAGATAAGCATCTGAAACATTTGGATCTCCTCCACTTGCCAAAAACTCTCTAAGAACTTCTTGCACATCGCTTGTCCACCATTCTCCTGCACGAATTAATTATGTAAGGTTTCGATTTCGAGTTCATGAAGAGCTAATTACCGTCATGTAACACTCATGGTGATATGTATAATTTATGACATTTTACCTAGGGTAATTGGAATTTCGCCATCCGGTGTGGGAAAAGGATAGTCATTTTCCACCATTGGTTTTACAATAAGTTGACCATGCACGGTGGCACGTGACCAATCGCTATGTGCGTGCCACCAGAGTGTCCCGACCTCATCAGATGTAACGATTCTTTGGTTAAACATCGACCCTGGTGGAATTGGACATTGCGTTATGTATTCTGGCCCGTCTGACCATGGAAATCTTGGTTGCTTCACACCATGCCTGAAAAATCCAAGTCTAAGTTATTCATGCATGTAATTAACAATTCACTAATTATAATTTATAATGATTAATCCAATCCTATATGATCAATTTATAATAATTATACCAGTGAATGGTTATGTTTTCAGTAGAGTTGTTGATGACATCAATGACAATGGTGTCTCCTTGAACCACATAAATCGTTGGTCCTGGAAATTGTCCATTTATTGTAAGTATGCTCTTGTTGCTGCACAGCTTACTGTATGGTGTCTCTTGCACCTGCAAGATACGTGCAACAATGTTAACAGAGTGTACGACAAATCGACTAGAATATCTCACATCACTTCACTTGTGAGTGACATGATTAACACATATATTAATTGAATAACTTTTTTTAAAACGGTAATTAAGGAGTGACTCAAATTCCAGGCCAGAAGTGAAACATTTTAACAACTAAGCTGCAGTTCGTTATTTTTGAGAATAACTTTATCATCTTACCAAAACCTTTTTTTATCATTGACCTAACTTTAAGAACAAATATTATCCGAGAGTTTAAGAACAAATATTATCTGACAGTAGTAGTACGATAAAATTAATAAAGGATATGCTATAATGTGATCCGTGTGGACAAAACATGGGACGGACATTTGGCACAAATTAATTAGTTATGAACTTATAATAGGGACAGTAATATTCCCAAAAGAAAGAGACAAAGTAATAAGACGTTTCAAATTGTGAACCACATAGCTAAAATGTCTAAGGAAAATCAACAAAATGTACGATCAAACTGTCTATACATGAATGTTCATTAACTCCCCCATACAATTTTACCGATTAAAAAAAAAAACCGAAGCTTCCCATTACAATTCTTAACCTCTCATGTAAGAAATGCGAAATGTTACTCAAAACGCACAAAACATAACTTGAGAGTAGAAATGAATAACATTAAAACTTACCACAAACTGATGGTAATGCATTTTGGCATGGCTGGTAAGGATTCCTC
>JAYMSL010004175.1:0-11441 GCA_036897195.1 Plantago coronopus | reverse complement strand
ATATCCTAGAGTCTCAATTAAATTCTAATGCCTCTTTTACATGGAAAAGTGTTCACAGTGCTCTGCCTCTAGTCCAGGAAGGAATCTTATGGCGCATTGGGAATGGTTCATCAGTGGATGTTTGGAGGGACCCGTGGATTCCCCGAGAGTCAGGCCGCCGATTACGCACAGTTGATACTTTCGGTTTTGGAGACTTGACGGTCGCGAATTTCCTGTCAGTAGATGGGAAGGAATGGGATGTAGCTGCCTTGGAGGTCATGTTTTGGCCGGAAGATGTGGAAGCAATACTTCGTATCCCGGTAAGTGGCAGTCACATTGCAGACATACGAACGTGGTTTTTCGAGAAGTCTGGTCACTATTCCGTATGATCGGCTTATCATGTGGCTCGATCCCTCAAGCAAAGCAGGGGCAGGGGTATGGTTGCGGGAACTAGCAGCACGCAGGTAACAAGAAGTTGGAATTTTGTGTGGAATCTTAACACGCCTAACAAAATAAAAATCTTCTTCTGGAGACTTGTCCGGAACTGTCTGCCGGTCATGTCGAATCTGGCAAGACGGAGGCTGGAGGTTGACGTGGTGTGTCCTATGTGTGGAAACCAAGAGGAATCGGCCCCACATCTGCTGATTTCCTGCCCTTTTGCACGCCTTGCTTGGGCATTGTCCGAGCTGCCACATAGCGTAGTGCAGCGCGGGACTGAGGATATCTGGTCATGGGTTAACTCAGCAAAGCAGGGGCTTGATGTATTGCAGTTCAGGGTATTCGTCTGCGTATGTTGGGGAATCTGGTTTCACCGCAACCGGAAGGTGCACGATGGGACCGATGGAGATCCACACGAATTGATGGAATTTGTGAAGAGCTACCTTCACAGGTATGATCAGGCGCAAACTCAATATCGGGTAGCACAACCGCCTGTGGCAACAAGCTGCTGGAGACCGCCGAACGGGGATTTCGTCAAAATCAACGTTGATGCCGCCTTTAATCCAACAACTGGAGCTGTGGGTATAGGGATCGTGGCGCATGATAGGGACGGAGCTGTCTTGCACTGGAGACGAAGGAAACTACAACCAACTCTTAGCGCAGAGGTTGGCGAGATATATGCTATGCAGCATGGTATCCAGTTGGCCCAAGAGCAGGGATGGGAGTCAGTGATATTGGAGAGCGATTGCAAGAGGATTGTAGATGCAGTCAACTCTGCAGAGCCGATTTTGTCTGTTGCAGGGCATGTATTGGAGCTGATTCGGGCCAGCAAATTAGCCTTTGTTGAGCTCAGTGTTGTGCACATTCGACGTGGTGCTAATGCAGTTGCTCACAAATTAGCATGTCAAATGGATAGGAATGAAGATGGGGCTATAAACTTACCTGTTTAGTTCTGTCTTTTCTGTTCTGCTTTGCTGTAAACTCAAGCCTTGGGCTTATATTCATTATTAATGAAATCTTTTGATTCTCGAAAAAACAAGTGATATTAATTTTAAATGTTAGAAAACTTAAGTAAATATTACTCTCCTCTTTTTTCATTTCTTTTTTAGCTTCAATTTTTGTTTTATTTAAAACATTACTAATTCATAATTTCTACTCCCTCCGTCTCAAAAACATTACACGTTAGGGTTAGCACGCAGTTTAAGAAAATGAGTTAAAGTAATTGAGTAAAAATGAAAAAGTAAGTAGAGTAAGTTACTTTTTAAAAATGTGTGATGATAAAGAAGTGTATTGATGTTAAAATAAGGCCGGCTCGTTTTTTTGCCCAATATTCGGCCCAACTTTAGTATCCACCATGCCGACCAACAGCCCACTTCCGTATTACTCCACAAGCTTCATTATTTGCACTTCAGCCTCCTATGTGTACTGTTCAACTACTGCCGCATTGGCAGAGAAGTACTGATTTGGTTACTGTTCCCAGTCCCATCTTTGCCGATTATGACGATTATTGTACTGGTTTGTTCGTTATTTTTAAAATCCCACGCCAATTCTACACTGACTCTACCGATTACATCTCAGATAACGCCAATTCTACACTGACTCTATAAATTACGAGTGGGTTGTAGTTGTTTTTCCTGTGATACGACTGTACATCAAGACACTGTTTTCAGAGACTAACTTGCCAACGCTGATCTTTTATACAGGGTATCTCTGAATATTGCTTCTTGTTACCTGTGTGTGCATAGCTGTGATTTGCCTTCAATAGTTAATAGTTGGCAAAATCGAAAGTTTCAAACAGGCATAGCAAAATACATCCCACCGAATCACAACAGTTATGCATTTAAACGTAACCATGATATCAATTGCCTGACGGTTCAGTCCAACTCCCGTCACAGCTTTTTCACAGAACCTACCATCCCTATTGGAGGCCCTAGGTTGCAATTTCCAGAATCACAGCAGATGTGCTTCCTACTGTGATTCCGTAGTGAATCTTAATTTCCACGGTCAATCCTTAATGTTTCTGAAAAGGGCGTGCTACACCAACTTTCTTTAGGATAGTTGGACTGAAGCGGAAAAAAGCCGTTAAAATAATGTTTTAATGTGTAGGGTAGCTTCTTTATTTGGTAATGTGTAAAGTTTTGTGGGACATCCAAAAATGGAAAGTGGGTAAAGTTTTGTGAGACGGAGGGAGTAGTTAGTAGTTAAACACACACTTTGAGAAATTAAAATTCAATCACTAGAAATTGAATTCTAGTACAAAAAATGTAACTGGGAAAAATCTGAAAAAAATACACCAGATTGACCAGTTGTTCCAGCATCACGTTTATGTACTTTATATTTTTTATGCCTATTAATGTACTCTAAGTTGAGGATTGCTTCAACTATCACTATTTATATATAATTTAAATTTAAAAATATAGTAAAATGAAAATTCAAATAAAACAAAATAAGAAAAATAAACTATGAAAAGTATGTTAACAAGAATTGAACCTAAGACGTTTTATATGAAAACATCAAATTTCAATAACTCTGTCCGACTGTCACCCATTATCAATTTGTAACACATAATTAGCAAACCATTAATACATTTACAAGAAAAAAAATCAATAAAATTGATTTGGCACGCCGTGCGCGAGTTCATACTATTAAAAGTGCAGAAAACAAGATGATGTAGCTTGAAGCTGGTTTATATTGATGAGGAAGTTTCTGTGTACAAAATGACTGAAATAAGCAGCTATATATAGGAAATCCTAACCCTAGAGTACAATGAATCTAGCCATTTACAAAGAATCAAATACCGTACAATTCTACGTCTACAAATACAGTATTCAATCTGGTTTTAACTGCTCAATACTTCTAGAATCTGGCAGCTTCATACGCATATGATTGCCTTTGTCTGCTAGTGTAACAGAATTTGTTACACTGCAGAATCCGTTCTCCGTTCCATGCTTTTCTTTGATCTTGGGGCGAGGATTGCGCGCGGTATATGATGGTGATTCTCCAAATGAACTGTCGCCCTTGCTAGCACGAATTATGATCTTCAATTCTCCAATTTGAACTTCTAAATCTTTCCCGCTAAATTCATCTTCATGTTCTTCTTTTCTGCATGATGAAGCTTTGGCTTTCATCTGTTTGTTCTGTTCTTTGTTAATACATACACTGCTTCAGCACCTGTGCAAACTTCGCTGGGCAACTTAGCTGCAGCTGGAGTAAGCCTAACCGGTAACTGCTACAATGTAATTGGCCCTAGTTTATAAAACACTTATTTCGTTATTGGAAAATCAACTACGAATTAACAATTTGAATGGGTAGACGATATAATTGTGTATCTTGACCTTCCAGGCTCCAGCTGGGAAGAATAAAAGAACATTTGAGTTTGACGGAGGGAGCTAGTGTTAGTCTATTATGTTAAATCAGCTCACTTCTACTTGATTGAAAATGATGCATAACCTCCCTGTTTTCTATAATTGGTAGTAGCAATGAATTGTCAACTAAATTATGTTATTATTTCTATTTTAGAGAAAATGTGACTATCATTTCGTTTACCACTAGCTTATCAGCTAGCTGAGCTTATTTGACCATTAACTAACAATAAATTCGTTACGTGAACGTCGAACTTATGAAATTAGGTAGCTTATTAGCTACCTTATAAGCTAGCCGTTTAATAAGTTAACTAAAGAAGCTTATTATTTTAATAAGCTAGCTTCATATCTTTTGTTATTCAAGATATAACTCTGACCTAATTAAATCCAAAATAATAAAACCCTATACAACACAAATTCTTCCCGGGAAAATACTGGCGCATCCCAAATGTCAAATTTGAAAAGAAACAATTATTAAATCCCGAATCACTTGACAATTTCGCTCTTCTTATCATATCCAAAACCAAATTTAACAATTTCAACTTATTTTCTCACATCCGTAAATTTTGCACTCCGAAGAACCGTAATCCCAAATCACAAAACCTCAATCTCAGATTATATATTTTTTTTTTGTTTGAAGAGATAAATCTATCATAATCCTACTCGTACACTATCCTTCTTCTACACTAATCCAATACTCTTTGACATTATGAAATTTATATTTCTTTTTAAAGTGATGATAATATACTACATTTATGATTTAGAATGAGAATATATTAGTATAAAAACATAGAATGAGAAAGTTATGAAAAAATAAAAATTAAAAATAATGTCATTTTATGAAATACCAGCTAACGCTGATTCACTAAACAGTTACATTAAAATCAGGTAGCTTATCAGCTAGCTTATCAGTTACGTAATCAGGTAGCTTATCAGCTACTAACAAGCTACCAGCTAGCTTATCGGCTACCAGCTGGCTTATCAGCTATCAGCTGGAATACCAGCTAGCTTATCAGCTAGTTTTGCTACCAGCTAGCTTATCAGCTAGTTCATACAAATTAAATTTTGAATTATCCATTAAATAAATACACAAGAAGATACTGACACTGCTAAAATTGAACAATTTGACCCCCTAGCCAGTTGTTCGTTTTTTTTTTCTTTTGTCTGAAATGATAAAATTTTCATTAATTAAATAAGAGCATAAGAGATACTCAAAACAAATTATAGAGAAGATAAAGACAACACCAGATCTAACCGTGACTCAACCAATAACAATGGAAAACTCTCTCCAAACCCCTGAACTCAAATTCGGCTAAATCAACCCCCGAAAACTAAACCAACACTAAGACCTGAACTCTCTACACCTGAACCACGACCCGAACGTATACCAACAAAACACCCATGAACCCAAATTTGCCTAAACCAAACCCTGAAAACTAAGGCAACACCAAAACCTGAACCCTACCTATTCTAACAAACACATGGTTCGCCAACTCTGAACCTCACCACCAATGCCATCACTGAAGTCATTACCCTAAACCTACCTTCACTGCCTCTTCGTCAAAACCATCACCATCTCTGCCTTCGTCACCTCCACCACCACCTCAGCCATCACCAATATAACCTCCACAGACTCGGACATCCAGATTATGTCATCTCTGCAATTTGTTAGACAAATCCAGAATCCGGTCGAACTGGATTTGACTGAACCAGTCCAGGCGCGTACCGAACCGGTCAATTCCGGTCTGCCAAACAGCATCACCCCAACACCCCCCCCCCCGAGCCGAGTGTTAAATATGTTCAGGCAACATTAGTATTACAATGGTCCAGCGGCAGGGAGGAGGTAGTTGCAAGTAGAAGGTTTAGGAGGTATAAGGTTCGATTCTCGTGGAGTGCAGGTTTATGAGGTTTAGATGTTTTTTTTTTTTTTTTGAACAGGCTTTTTTTTTTTCATTCAAATAGGTTCATTACAGGTAGCAACCACACCCATGTTTCCTAGCTGGTCTTGCCACTACTGCTTTTATTTCATTCAAATAGGTTCATTACAGGTAGCAACGACGCCCATGTTTCCTAGCTGGTCTTGCCACTGACTGCTACCGCTACGGTTACAACTACGGGAATCAACCTTAACGATTCTAACATATTGCCTTACCTGATCTTGCGGAAATGCTCCAATTTTGTAAAATATTATCTATAATTTTTTATGACAACAAATGGAGCAATTAACTAATAACTCACAAATTTCGTTGCTGAACACTTGCGCCATACCTACCCAAATGGAATTAAGGTTTGGCAGGTTTAGGTCGAAAGATCTCTGTTTGTTTTAATATGTCACCTTAACACACCACTTACAAAGATGGATGAAGAGCCCTAAATGAGAGTACAAAACTTTGCTAAGTGTCGGTAGAGTGATGACTACGAGTGTCCAAACAGTTTATGAATAAAAGATATGATTGGTCGGGATGAAAATGACAGTGAATATTAGAATTGATCGGATCGGGATGAGGAGTGGAGTATTAATAATCTTTACATCAGTGGCTGGTTCACTGCTATGCTATAAATCACTGTATTCATTACTTTTAGTTGAATTGTCCATTTGTGGGCAGCGCTGTATGGACAAGGACTTGTGCGGTCTAACATATCCAGCCATTATGTGTTAGAATCATTGTACACAACACCTTCTCGATGTATTTGTTCAATTTGTTTTCTTTCTCATTTTCAAAAGTTCTATAATAATCTTCTATTCTCTTCATTGTAATGTCACACAGTGGCGGACGCAGGATTCCTACAATGGGAGGCACAATTTATCTTGTATATTGAACAGTTGAACTATTTAAATTTTCAATTTCTAACGTTTTTTTAAATACAATATTTCTGTTACAAGCATAGTTTAGTATATTCGTTATATTCACAATTAAGTATAATTATTACGAAAAAGATATATAAGATTCTGCGGTTAATGGAGAAGAAATGAAGACCACTTGCAGGAATGTATAAATAAAGAATGTATAAATAAAGTAAACGAGATAGCATGCTTAATATTAAAGTGAAAGTATAAATAAAGGAAGTGAGATAGCATAAGAATTGTAAAATGGTAAAGGGTAAAAAGGGTAAAAAAATATAAAAATAAAAGGAAGAATGATGTGGGTTATTAGAGTCGAACACGGGGTGAGAGGATGAAAGAAAACATTGGATTCCACTGCACCACAAAGAATTCTACTTTCATTATTCATGAGCATTACATATATTAGATAGTATCTTATATTTGGAAATGAGGAAATTAAGACTAGTACTTTCAGCTTGAAATTCCCGGGGCACTTGCCCCCTTGGCCATATGTAGGTCCGCCGTTGATGTCACACCTAATTAATTACTTATAATCACGTCAAACCACACTAAATTATCATTATAAATCTACGTTGTTGTAACTTTTGCTATTCAGATACTCCACAACAAAACATTCAGACATAGGATTAAAACACATATTACTGAATCGCAACTCGGTTATTAATACGTTTCACCTCCAACCATTAAGTCGTTTTTTTTTTTGAAACGGCAAAATATATTTATTATTAAACAAGTTTACAGATGTGAGCTAAGCATTATCTGCCACACTCACCAAATCCAATACCTCACACCCGACTCCCTCCTCCATGACTTTGACCATCTCGACCGGATACTCGTTGCCTCCAAACCTTCCAGGGGAAAACCTATCGGGATAAAACCCATTGAAGGAAAAAGAGTACAACCAAGCACCGAACAGTCAAAGTCCCTCAACCAATTACAAGATGTATCCTATTACAATTTACCCAAATCAACTCCCAAACCGGGCTTATTACAATAAATATCTAATTACAAAGCTACGCTACACTAAAGCCCGAACACTCCTCGTATAAGTATAGATTAATTAAAAAGGTTCCAAAAGATTGAAAAACTGATTTCGGATTTCAAATGTTTAAGATCGACCAATGTGCGCATTTAGCAACCAGTAACCAATTCCGGAAACAGCGTGTGGTTCAAGTCAACCCTTTGCCGTTTCCAAAAAAAAGAAGGAGAGTTCTCAAAAATATAATATATTTTTGAGAATAAAAACTATATATATATATATATATATATATATAATTAAGAATATTTATAGTCTAATTAGAACATCAATTTGCATGTGAGGGAGTACCGAGTAATTATCAATTATTGCTGTATAAACTTATATATTCCGTTGGTCCAGTCACTAACTCACGATTTAATATCGACAATAATTTCCCGATTTGTACCACCAGGCACCAGTCATCCATATCAGAGTATTGATTGTGAAGACAACCTAACCATATTAAACCATATTATATTAGAGTAAACAAACATGAAATATTATTACACATTATTCATGACATTTTGGCAAACATCAGATATCCACATGTAACATGTGAAGTCTAGCTATCATCTAAGTTTTGAGATAAAGGTAATCATCTATCTCTTTGGACATGACAACAAGAAATTCAAGTTGTGAGTGGGGATCAGGTATATCTTCACTTGCCTTCTCATATTCTATTGTCCATTTCACTATATTCATCCCATTTTTAAAACTGGCCTCAAATGTGGCTCTGTAATCCTCGAAATATTTTGTCACCTCTCCTCCAATTATCTCAAATGTTATGGACTTATTCTCCTCATCAACCGCAACAACCTTGTCTTTCGCTATCACAGGACTACCTGCACATATTACATTAAAAACTATTCAAAACTTAGCTTGTCATGTTATGTTAGGTTATATTCACTTATTAAGAATTTCTGAACTGATCTGAATAGAGTTGAATTTAAGTTGGAAAAAAAGAGTTAATTGTAATGTAATCAATTATTTTTAGCATGCAACTCGAGCACATACCTTTACATTTTTTCGAAAATGGCAAAAGTTTTGAAACAAATAGACGATTTTTTTTTTCAAATATGATGATTGATTTTACAATCTACTTTCACGTATTTCGCGTAATTTTATAGAGTACTATTCCGACATTAAAAGGTAAAAATTAAATAAGACAGTCTTGTAGAATACAACTTTTTTCTATAAACAGATTACATTACACCATATTTTTTTAAATACTAAAATTAATATGAAGTTAGGAGGAAGTTATAAGGTGGTTCAGGAAAGGAGTTGAAAGTCGTTACAGGTAGATAGTTTGGGGTTCGAACTTTGAGAGGCACATGTTTAGATCTACATTAATATTTTTCTTGATAGTTTGTCCTTTTAATAGTTTGCCGAATCCAAAAAAAAAAAAAAAAAAGTTACGGCAAAAATCCAAATACAATTTGATTAGGTTTATTTACCAAAAGTTCACCCAATCAAATCGCTTGGAGTTATAAGGTGGTTTTGCGGTAGAAAAGTTAAAATTGCAAGTAAAAAGTTACGGACTTGAGCCATCTCAGATGCAAATTTATGATTTTGTTAATTTACTTGATAGTTGATAGTTTCTAAAAGTTTGTCGTTTTAAAAAAAAAACCTAATCAAATCGTTTCCGAAAAACAAAAAGGCAAAACAAAGTAGACTTTTTACAAGCACGACTGCAAACCTGAAGTAAAATCCACAAAAATAGTTACGAAGCTGAAATAAGAGTGTTAATGATTAATTACTTACCCATAACATAAGTCCAGAGCCTAACAGAACCTACACCCTTTCCGTCTCCTTGAAGAACTTGAATGCTCTGCAATTTGTCGGGACTGATCTCAGGCATCAGATACGATTTGTTATGGTAAACGTCGAAAATCTTTTGCGGGGGTGATTTTATTTGTGCTTCAGTTTGGATCTTGTGTAGCTGAGCCATTTTCTAAACTTGATGTTGCTACAATTAATCTTTCAGGGGATATTTATACTGTGATTACTGATTAGTACCAGGTGCAACTTGCGAATTATGCAGACTCCAACTCTCCAAGTGTACGATCGAGTTGTGTTTTACATTTTGATACGCCGGAATTGATGCTGCCAGGACTTGTCATTCATTACCAGAAATACTTATTCCCAGAGCACTCGTTTTTGTTTGTTTCCCCCCTATATATTCCTCCAATAACTTCTTGCTATTGCACCTTATCTTATCAAACTAAAGTTGTTCGCATTTGAACATTGATACGAATGACTAGATTTTACAGTTCTAACAAGTTCGAACTTTCAAATGTGATGAAATTCTATCTGTTCGTATATTAGTTTATCAATAAATTGCTTGTGGATTTCATGAAGTCTAGATCTTTAGACTTTAATGTGTAGAGTTCTATAAGAGTATGGATAGTTGGATACCAATCCAGCAGGTCAGATAATAATACTTAGAACCTGGAAGAGATGATATCTTACCTTACTCCATAAGTAGCTAGGGTCTGTTTCATTCAGTGTCAATTAACTCTGTTTGGAGATGTTGTATTTGGAAAGATGAAGATAACGGATCTGCCTGCAGATATTATGACGTATATTTTCTCAATGTTACCATCAGAAACAATCTTGTGTGCTAACAAATTTTGTTACAAGTTAACTTCCAGATTTAGTCTCAAAAGGACATAAATAAATATAGAGCCTTTCTCAACAATGATGGTTCGCTTATCCAGTTATTTACCTATTCGTGTTGTAGTCCTGATTCGTGGACTCATCTAGGTGACACTGTACATCATCTTCGCACCGTTGGTTGTTATCATAATGGAGTTATCTGCATTTCAATTCTGCACCAGAGTAGGGAAGCTGGCATTATACAATTCCTCCCCTCGGACGAGGCTATTTTTATACTGGAGATGATCAGATTAGATCATTGACACCAGATGATGTGATGCCTGATTACCTGTACATACAACTACACAAGACTACTTGTCTGGCAAAAAGCCAAAAAGAGCAGACGCCTTCAAATCAAAAATCAATAATCTGTACACTTTTGCTTCTCTATACTTGATAAACTAGTTTTCTTATTGAGAATTTCACAGTAGAGCTTATAATACAGAATTTTCACCATCTATAAACTGATGAACTGTTAATTAATTTGAAAATCAGATAGTATTGTTGTATGTATATCACTGAGTTGCTGAAGTTACTTCATCTGACTATAAAATTTGTTTAAGGGTCTCTCAATGACTCGTCGTTGAAATTTACAAATTTTTATTATTTTTAGAACAGAGAACATACATATTCATGCTGAAATCAGGTTACAGCATGGAAAAGTTGTCAAAGAAGATTAGCACTCACAACAATCATATGATCAGCATTGGCACAACTTAGTCCACATGTAGCCACAGTACTTGTTGACAATAAGCATGCTTACACACTATTTACTTAGCAAGCATGCTTACACACTAGTTACTTGGCATGCGCGAATCTATCTAATCTATTGTGTTGATCTTGTTTGTCATACTAGGCCATTGTAGTAGTATATATAGAACATCATATTGTACTTCAAACTGATCGATCTTATATATGAAAGTATATTTGATCTATCGTGCTATTTGACAAAAGCAAAGATAAACTTGAAAACCCAACACGGCAACACTAACTAACTCACATTCTTAGACCAACATATTACAAGTTCTCGAAACAAAAGCGTACTATATATCCACAGAGTCAAACAAAAGTAGCTGCTAAGTTCTTGATATTTCCAATAATTAGTATCTCCCTTGTCTCCGGCTAATGAAAAAGATAGATACAG
>JAYMSL010004174.1:0-11442 GCA_036897195.1 Plantago coronopus | reverse complement strand
ATGACTAAATGATATTCTAATTATAATCACCTCATTTTTTTGATTTAACAATGTTCCCTCCGTCCGCCCAAATCAGCCCCATCTTGACTTGGACACATTATCTAAGAAGAGTAGTATTATATTTGTATATAGTACAAGTGGGGTATAGTGGAGTAATTAATGTAAAGTAAAGTACTATAAGTGGGGTTGAATTGTGGTAGTATATTGATATATAGTACAAATATGGTAGAAGTGTTTGATTTAAAATCAATAAACAGTTTCCTTTTTAAACATGAGGCTGCATTGAGCGGACGTCCGAAATGGAAAGATGGGGCTGAATTGAGCGGACAGAAGGAAGGAGTAATAAATAATATTTTGATTAATGTACACCAAATGCAAATGACTATTATCAAAATGGGCCGATAAGTCCACCAATACATAATAATGTGAATTTGATAATTTACGTGTAGTATATTATAAAACTAATCTGTCATCGGAGTAGACACTGAGCATTCACTAATCAAAAGTAATGTAGATAAATCATTTGACTCCAAACAAGTAAGGTGAGATTACTCAATAAGTAAACTCGTTAAGTCGTTTATATGTATAAATATAATTGTCAAAATTATTCCATGTTCATTAAATAACAAAGTAGAATGTTTATGAAATAAAGTCGGATCAACTGAAATTACCGGATCGAATAGGTAAATTTCCACATAATGTAAACAATGCCAACAAATCGAAAAATAAAAAACGAAACATCACATAAATTTATTTTAAATTTATTTTAGCATAAGTTTCCGAATTTTAAATTAAAAAGAACTTTCCGTATTTAAATAATGCTACAAAAATATATTTTTTCTTCTTCTGTCTGTTTATATAGAGTGTTTTGAACAGAGAAATGGCGAAGTACACGGTGAGGTGGTGCTGGAGATTCTATCCTGCATACGAATTCCAAATCGGTCCTCGTTCTTGAACGTGATCTTCTTCTTCTTCTCTCTTCATTTTCCCACCTGTTAATCCACATCGGTATGTATGTTCAACGAACCTTTGACTCTGCTTTTTTATCCACCTTTTTTAGTATGTATACTTTCAAGATCCCATCCTTTCTTGTGACTGTTCGTGTTTATTGAATCTTTGTGATGATAGGTGATCTGGGTTTCTTTCCGTTTTGCATCTTTTTGTTCCAATTTTGGTTCTTGATTTATAGCTGGAGCTGAATTATTGTTAAATGTTGTTCATTTTTTGGTATCCGATCTGGTAGTAGATTCTTGTAATTTGGTTTCCTGTTTTGGGTAATTTTGTTTGTTGAAAGGGTTAATGAGAGCTTAGATTGCAAGAATGGGATGTTCATTGTTGTATATGTAAATTGTAATTGTCTATGTGGTGCTTTGACCTTTTTAGATTGTGTTGTTAACTTGTTATGTTAGCTAGTTTGAGCAATTGAGCTTTTGATTAATGTCTTTGTTGTTTGCAATTTGTTGTTGGTCATATCAGATTTGTAGATTGATTGATGCTAAGAATAGAGAAGAGTTTGATGCCGAAAGCACCAGCTGGTGTTTGAGCTAACTTAGAGGGGTAACTTGGGTTGTTTCATGGGCAATACATGCCGCGGATCATTTGCTGCGAAACCGATTCAGGGCTACGAAGCGCCCGAAGACCAGTTCATACGCAAATCGTCCGCCCGTTCCACTTCCTCTGACAGTCATTCTCCCACAAGCTTAGTCTCCCAGCAAATTGCACAAGAATTCAGCAAAGACACTAGCAAAAACCATAAGAAAGAGCAGCAGCAGCTCATTAGTCCTAAGAAAGATAAAGAGAGCATTATGAATCGCGCCGGTGCTAATCAAGCGTACTTTGTTTTGGGTCACAAGACTGCTAATATCAGAGACCTTTACACTCTCGGTCGTAAGTTAGGACAAGGACAATTTGGCACGACTTATTTGTGCACGGATATCAACACCGGTGTTGAGTACGCTTGTAAGTCAATAGCAAAGAGGAAGCTGATTTCGAAAGAAGATGTGGAGGATGTCAGGAGGGAAATTCAGATAATGCACCATCTGGCTGGTCATTCAAATATCGTGACCATTAAGGGGGCGTATGAGGACCCTCTTTATGTTCACATTGTGATGGAACTTTGTGCTGGGGGAGAATTATTTGACCGGATAATCCAGAGGGGGCATTACACTGAGAGAAAGGCAGCTGAGCTGACGAAGATCATTGTTGGAGTTGTTGAGGCATGTCATTCACTTGGTGTGATGCATAGAGATCTTAAACCAGAGAACTTTTTGTTGGTTAACAAGGATGATGATTTCTCTCTTAAAGCCATTGATTTTGGACTTTCCGTCTTCTTCAAGCCTGGTGAGTTAAAATTACTTACACTTTCAGTTTTTTTGTGTTTGCTGTTGTTTGTTGCATATTGTATGTTTCTTTCCTTTTTCTTGGGATATATAAACAAGAGTTACAAGACTATTGAAAAACTTTTACAATACATATATATGTTCGATTAGTACTCCTTCAATAAAAGGGCAGACCTTATCTAACAATATGTACATGGCTTATTTCTTCAGGTCAGATTTTCACTGATGTGGTTGGAAGTCCATATTACGTGGCACCTGAAGTACTTATGAAGCATTATGGCCCCGAAGCGGATGTGTGGACAGCTGGGGTTATACTCTATATATTGCTGAGTGGTGTCCCTCCCTTTTGGGCTGGTAATTCTTCAATTCAAAACTGTACAGATTCATAGCCATGTTAAGAAGTATCATAGACTGATACTCTGTAATTACTTGACAGAAACTCAGCAGGGTATATTTGATGCTGTTCTGAAGGGAGTCATAGATTTTGATTCTGATCCATGGCCGCTCATATCGGAGAGTGCCAAGGATCTTATCCGGAAAATGTTATGCATGCGACCCTCAGACCGGCTGTCAGCTCATGAAGTACTATGTATGTTACCATTCCTTTAACTGTTCTGACTGTTAATTGTCTCTTTGGTTCTGCATTCTTATTAGTTTGGCATTTAAGATATATGGAAAAGTTGTTTTTGCGGTTTCCGGTGTTAACTTCTGGAGATGAGAATTTGTGTCATATCCCATGTCATCTCATCTTTTTTCCTTTTATGACAAAGATCTGACTCTTGTTGTCTTTTACGTGAATTAACTCAGGTCATCCATGGATATGTGAAAATGGAGTTGCACCTGACAGAGCCCTGGATACTGCTGTACTGTCTCGTCTCAAACAATTCTCTGCTATGAACAAATTGAAGAAAATGGCTTTACGGGTATGTCGTGAGCACATCTAATTTCGTAATCGTGGTGATTAAATCTATTCAACCTAGCAAGAGATTGTTATCATTTCAAGAAATCTCAACTGGATTTGATTTCAGCTCTTAATATATAAGAGAATGTATCACTATGCATGTGGCTCGGATATCCTCTCAGAATAATATAGTAGTGAAATTCTGTTAATTGTGGTTTTACTGCTTCTTCTTCTAGGTGATAGCCGAAAGCTTGTCAGAAGAGGAGATTGCAGGCTTGAAGGAGATGTTTAAGGCCATGGATACTGATAATAGTGGTGCTATTACATTTGATGAGCTCAAAGCTGGTTTACGAAAATATGGGTCCACCTTAAAGGATGTAGAAATACGTGATCTGATGGATGCGGTATGTTCTACTTTTTCCTTGTAAAAGTTGATGTTCTTGGTTCCAATATTCTGCCTTTCTCTAGTGTTACCTTAATTCATCCGTTTCACGAAGTAAATGCCTTAGCTTGCATCCTCCCATGAAGTTTCGTAGGCTTCCAGTTCCACATAATAAGGCAATGAGGGTCAAGTGATCCATTAATCTTCAAATTTCTTTGCTAGACGACCTGAAACTCTATTTGGTCTTTCTATTTTCTTCCATAAGTTTGTTTGCATTGCTTGTTTGACCCTGGAATTCTATAGGAATTGCTTCGGGATGTAGGTCTCTAGTTGCTGACTTAATTCTTTGCATGCAGGCTGATGTAGACAACAATGGTACCATTGATTACGGGGAGTTTATAGCAGCCACAATACACCTGAACAAGTTAGAGCGTGAGGAGCATCTCTTGGCAGCTTTCCAGTATTTCGACAAGGATGGAAGTGGTTTTATTACGGTTGACGAGCTTCAACAAGCTTGTGTAGAACATGGCATGACAGATGTGTACCTTGAAGATGTTATCAAAGAAGTTGATAAAAACAACGTAAGCCATCCTAATTGCTAAAAGAAAATACATGTATTGTCCACTTGATATAAACCTCTTTAATTCATCCTCACCAAATCTCTCATTATCCTAAGGGTGGAGCTTGTTGACCAACTGGATTGTTTTGTTTAGGCATTATAGAACTTCCCTAGTTTTACTTGTTACATATTGCTAACTTGGTAGGAACATGTTCTTTCAGGATGGAAGTATTGATTACGGAGAATTCGTAGCTATGATGACGAAAGGCAATGCTGGTATTGGGAGGCGAACTATGCGGAACAGTTTGAATATAAGCATGAGAGATGCTTTCAATCCATAGGTAGCAATTCTTGGTTTGTGTATTGAAAAGTAGCCAGAGTATTACAAGATTTTGAAGCGATGATTTTATTTTCTTGTTAATATGAATGAAATACGTTTGTTCAGGTCTACCGCGGAAATTGGACACCCTTGCCGACCTTGCCAACCAATTGATTATCCAGCTTTTGAAGTTTGACCACTTGTATCAGCTTGTTTAGTGTACAGAAAAGATGGAAGGAGAGTATCAGCAATCGGGTCGCGTGGGTGCTCTCTAGATTTGACTTTTTACTGCAACCATGGTTGGATCGAGAAGTTCGATTGAGTAAATGGAATCTGCAGTTGTGTTTGTTGTGTAAGAGTAGAGGTTCCTGGAACTTATTATTTGTGTTGTATGGAGGAGTGAATACTTTCTGTTTCTCATGATGGTAAACTATTTTGATTTGTGTTCTCTCATTGCTGTAAGCCTTGTACTTCTTAAGTCAAGATAAGTACATTTTCCCAGACAATCTTAGTGAGACAAGAACATTATTATCTGCTAGAGTTTGAGATGTACTGATTTGCTCACTGATTCATTGTGTTATAAACATCAGTAATGAGCAAGAGTATTTGTTCACATGAATGAATACAAGCTTGAAACTTCAAGAACAATTATCTAAACTTCTGGCATGAGAGTCCCAGACACTGACATTAAACGCAAGAACTTCCATTTTCGAACATGAAAGAATTTTGAAAGCACGTTCAACGTGCCTGGAATTTATAATCCATGGACTTGTGTATAGTCGTATCGTAAAATACAGGGCGAGGGACATTTTCTCTTATGACACATCCTCTCTACAATTACAGATACAGTATGAGTTAGGGTATTCAAAGCTTAAGGCCTCAAGCCTTCAAGTTCTCTATTGCCTGGATTATCTGCTGTTACTGCTTCCAGCTCCTAGCATGTGATTTAGACGATTCAATCTGCAACACGAATGGCTCTTAATCACGATATCGTTTCACTTGCTATGGCAATTTCCTGCAAATGTATGACAGTAAAATCAGTAACCAGTACTACATTAGACAGCCAATGAATCATCAGAAAGAGCATTATATAAAAGCAATAACCTTAAGCTCTGCTGAACTTGAGAAGGTGCATTTCGACGTTATAGCTTGTCCCTCATCCAACAGCCAGCCAGCTTCGCAATGAGCTTCATCATTCTGTGATCTCCTTACTGAACACCAGAGCTGCCTTGGTAGCGGTATGATGTCACTTTCTTCTCTGATTGACTTCTGCACATTCTCCTCTCCAAGTTGTTGGATCATCTTAACACACAGACAAAGAATTCCATCAAGTCCAATATTCTCTGCAGCAACATCATATTCAAAGCTAATTGTATGTAATTACTTCTGCATTAGTGACCAGTGTGTGCAAAAACAGCTAACAACATATTCCCTAAACCAAACAAGAATCGTGCAAGAACGCACAATTATCAACTATTAGCGTTTCACTCGTAAGTCGTAAGCAAATCATCATTAATTGCTTAATCGTGCAAAGAGGTTCGACTATTTACATTTCCAGACGTTCCAAACGAGGCAGTAGCAGCAACACCTTGCCAAACACCAGCAACTCGCGAAGCATCCAACGCTTCAGTCGATGCAAATGCCGAATCACGAATAGCACATCCTCCAAGCTGATCACCATTTCTGTACGGACCATACCATTGCTCAACAAACACCTTAATCCCCTGCAAACTCAATCCAGAATCTCTCAACCTAAGAACTTGAATTATCCTCACTCGAGACTCCTTATCACTAGGATTAACCAAGCAATGCTCCACCTCCATCGTTTCCGAACCAATCGGCCACACAGCTGCATAACATCCTGTCGAATATCGGTACCCAAACGTCGTAGAATCGTACATACTCCTCTCCTGGATAGTGTACCTAGTGGCAGCATCAGCTTCGCATCCAACGGTTGGGAGAAGCTTGATTGTTTTGTAAATCAATGATGGAGAATTTTCGTCGATCAATTCAGCTAGTGTAGGGCACTGTGTTTGCCAATCGAACACTTTCACCTCCCATTCCCTGAACGCCTCAGGTACCACCGATTCCGGCAGCTCAATTGCCTTCCCCTCCACCGTGAAATCGGCTCCAAATCCGTCCCATTCGCCGGAGACTTTCTCAGCAAATATTGTCCACTCTTCTAGTATAGAATATACAAATTATTATTCGTAATTGATTGAATTTTCAAATTGAGACACTACAGAATCGATTGATGATTACCGTTGGAAGTGGATGTTAAAGTGGAATTCTCCTCGGTGATTATGGTGGATTGAGGAGCAGCAGTGCATATCGGTGGAGCTCTGTATCGAAATTTGGCGTGGGAATACGTCTGGGCGGAGTTTGAGGTGGAGATAGGATAACGTAGGAGGATATGGTGGCGGCGGTGGTGAGGCGGCTGAAAGTGCGGGAATATGTTGGTGGCGTTGGTGGAGAAGGCGGCCATGGTCAACTCTTGGTCAAGCTCGGAAGTGATAACCTTCGTCTCTGAAGCTAAAACTGACTGATTTTTTTTGCTTCAGCTCAACCTTTTATTTGTTATCTATTTTCCTTTTTATATTTTGTATTCTTCTTAGTTCTTTCCCTCTTGTACTCCAATCGTCCTCACGGTAATGAATTGTATACTGTTGATTTTGAATCGATTGATTTTTCTAGTACACTGCTGATCGACCGATTTTTCTAGTACACCGAAAATTTGTGAATTTCAATATTTTTTAACCTTGATTCTAGATGAGTAAGTTGAAAAGGTTGAAAAATAGAATCATCAAGTCTTAAACCGATGTTCCTAATCTCATATCAAAGACATACTATAGTTGGACGCGGACCATCGATCTTTATTTGACGTACAATATACATCTACATCTACATCTACATCGATAATTCAAGTACAACATACTATTACGTATTACGTCATCACTAGTTGCGCGGACCATCCTTAATGATGAACTTGCAAAATAGATCTCTTTATCATAAAGACATTTGTGGTGCAACCTTCATCTTAATTCTTATTTGACTAATCTTTCTTTTTATTCCATTTATAAAGCCGGAATATCAGCTCAAATAAAGTCGAGGATAGGACACACAATGTATAAATATACAGGAAACCTAAGACTTCACCCACATTTATTTGAGGCCCTCCAAGGTGATTTTTTTTTTGTTTTGTTTAAATTAAAGAAAGTATACATACTACTTCCTCCGTCCTATATTAATCTTTCCATTTGACTTTGGATTAAAAATTAAAAAAAGAGTATTTTGATTAAAATATTGGTAGTGGAGGTGAAAAATAGATATATTATTTGTTAGTGGGTTTGAAAAGTTAGTGAATGATTACTTTTGAATATATTTATTATTATTAGTGGAAGTAGGATGTACAAAAATGTAAACGGAAAGCTTTAAATAGAACACTCAAAATGACAACATGAGAAGCTTAATATGAGAGGGAAGAAATAGTATAAATACTTAAAGTAGACACAAATGGTAAATGATAGAGAGATGGACTAATTTCAGGAAGTGCGAATTATGTTTTGTTCTCTTACAAAACTTCATCAGAACTAATTTTGCTACAATTCAGAACTGAAATATTAGCATTGTACTAAAGGAGTCCAGAAGGATATCAAAATACCTTAAATATACCTCTTACAGTTTACTTGAGACATGTTTAATGTCGAAAGAGCATTACATTGTCATAATGATGAACAAAAGTAGGTTCTGTAACTAGGCAACTATGCGTCAACCGTGATAGTTAATTGGGTCGAAGCTCTAGGAAATGATGAGAACTCCTCAAAAATCTCATCAGGCCAACTGGGGTAAGCCTCGAAATGCAGCCTCTTCAGTTTAGGACAAGTTCTCAGCAAAAACTTTATTAGGTTTTCGTAATTCGAGAACATGAAACTCTTGATCTCGACTTCCTCTAGGCAAGTCAGCAAGCAAGATGGTAGAGACTCCACCGGATGATCATCATCAGTGGGGTTATCCCAAAGGAGCTGGTACACACATATATAGGTTTTAGTTGGATCAAAATCGCAAACTAACAAAATGTCGAGGGACTAAGATCACATTGCCGCTTACCATTTCTATTACTAGAACTTGAAGGAATGGCATTGCATGAAGTAGCTCCAATAGAGCTTGGGTGTTACCAATTTCATGTACAACATAGTTGCATATAACAAGCCGTCTGAGCTTCTCACAGATTAGAAGTGGTGGAGAATTTCGTTTTGTGTCCATAATCACCTTATCAGAAAACACAGATTAAAATTTGACACTTGAAATGAATCAAGATTACATTAGAGAAGTTTAGAACTAACCTGGACCACGAATACAGACAACCTCAAATCTTCCAAGGCTAATGAGAAATCATTCAACATGCTCCTAGCACGAAATCCACTCTTTAACTTAAAAAAATCAGGATCTTCAAAATGCCGATCATTTTCAAGTGTCGCAGAAATGACTGTAGATCCACTAAAATCAAAGTTCTCCAAAATATCACTAGAATAAAATGTTGCAAGCCTTGCAGCAAAGATTTTGATTATGTAAGGAAAATCGATGCCCATGAGGCAAGAGGACTTGAATTTGTTGAGAGCAGGAGCATGGATCTCCACTGTCAAAGGCGGTGAATCCCAACGGCCAGGTGAAGTCCAAACGCATTCTTCTAGAGTAATTTCTTCCAAGACAGGGAAGGATAGTATCATAGTGTACTCATGAGTAGTGTTTATGTAAATGTTTCCAAGATACAGGCTTTTAAGGTTAGGGAAACAATTCTTCTCTGGAACATTCAAAGTTCGTGAATACGTATCACTGCCATTTATATGTAAATCCTGAACGCTATTGTGGTTCAATAGAGTTGAAATCCATGATGTAACAAGAGTACCATACTCGTGAAAAAGTAGTAACTTCACCTTTCTTGGTTGTTTAGTGTAAGAAATTACCCGTTCGACAAATTCAACAAACATTGCTGCCTTCTCTGGTTGTCTGCACAACTCACTATCATCTTGGATGTAAACATCAGAAAGTAAGGTCCATTTGTTCATCCACTCTTTCGACAGAACACTTGTTGCTACTGCATCAACTGTTGGCAACTGAGAAAGAATCTGACTCAGAACATCATCAGGCAGGCTACTGATGCGATCTTCGCCAATTACGTTGCAGTCCCTTTGAATGATTTCCTCTGACATCCTGAATGATTTCCAATAAACCTGATATTTCACAAAAATTTCAAAATGTGAGTACAATTCTCTATACTCATACATTGCAATTTCAAAATGACAAAGATTGAAAAGATGGGTTTTCAAAATGTTACCTTTTTCCAGACCTGAAAAAGAGAGTGAAGTGATGTAGGTATAAATATGATAATCTGGGAAAGAGAGGAAACTGAAGAGTTTATGTTTAACGATCAATCTTCCATGTAGGTATAAATACTTGAGTTTAATGCATGGATATATAGGATAGGTTAGCGATAATCAAGACTAGCTAGGTTAATATCTGAACAGCTGAACTAGCTCTGTATGAATTTAATTGAAGACTTAAAGTGGTGCATGGTTTCTAGAGTAGGATCAAGGTTCGATGTATTATTAGTGATATTTAATGTAATTCCAATAAATTTATTGGTAATTCCAAAAAAACACTTCATCAAATATACTTGTGTTGTATTCTATAAATTTTTATAATAAAAATAGACTATATTATATAAGGCATGAAAATTTTCTATTTAATATATATATATATATAATAATAATAATTGAATTTTGAGAACTTAATGCTAGCTGAAGCTGGCAGTTATATGCGTCCAATCTCTAGGAAATTGTTCTTTGGGATCTCATCAGTTACATTGGATTGGGAGAGTCATAATTCATAACTCATAACTTATAAGATGGTCTACTGGTTGAGGGGAGGAGTTGTAAGTAGGATATCTGAAACTTGGATCATATCAGATGCAAATTTAAATGTTTATTTATTGTTTTTTGAGCCGGCAAAAATGGATTACATTAAAATTAACGTAATGTACGTGTGAGAACGTGCAAAAGATTTGCACACAAAACCAACAACTATACTTGACACCCCTACAAGGAGAAAACGCCTTTCTAATTGAAGAGCTTAGACCAAACGCGATTAACCCCAAGAACAATTAAACAACGATAAGTCCATAAAATATGAAGGTTAATTTAACACTTGGGATTTTCGCCTATTTCAATTGCGAAGTGACCAAAGCAAACATCAGATTCGTCAACATAGGTTGCAAACTATACATGAAAAAGAAAATTGATGCAATTTCGGTGCTTTTATTTTAATAACTTTGAAATTTATTTATTTTATTGTAGTCTGTTAGATATATTATATATAATTAGCCCGGTCCGTTAGCTAGGTGATTCATTAGGGTTACTCTGAGGTTTTATTATTTAAGCACTTGTTAGTTGTTTATTAGAAACAATTTTGTGATTAATAATATTCGAGTTTACATTAATTAAATGTCAAATTTTGGTAAAAATACTGCAACTCTGCAAGAGAACATCAAGAAATCAATCTATGAAATTTTGTGGTGCCTCAGCAACGTTTAGAGACTTCAGGGACTAAATTGAAATTTAGTCCAGAGGCGCTGATCTAAGTTGCAGTTATAAGAGCGCGGTCTAATCAGAGCCGTCAGATTATATTGGTTGTTACAAGATCTACGGATGCTGCTCTCCTGCCTGTTCTTCATTGAGCTATATAACAAATAGTCTATTATTTTATTTGATCAATTGCTGCGTTTTACTTCATTTCTCCGAGTTCTATTTTGTACTGAAGTGTGTGCGAATGTGAAGAACTTGTTAGATCTCTTCGACTGTAGATCAAATCTAATATCAATCGATTCTCCCGTGGATGTAGAGTTAATGTCAACCCTTTGCCGTTTCAAAAAAAAAGAGTTAATAT
>JAYMSL010004173.1:0-11443 GCA_036897195.1 Plantago coronopus | reverse complement strand
GAGGCTCATGAACCTGAGGTATGTGACTGTGTGTGTGTTGTGGTTTTGGGATTTATTGGGTAGGTGAGGAAGGTGAGGAAGATGAATTGGGAAAATGATAAATTGAGTAAATGAAATGTGAAATGATATATATAACCCGGATCCAATTTGACCCGACCCGGATCCGCGAAAATTCAAATCAAATTAAATGTGGTCTTTTTGGTGGTCTTTCTAATAGGTGGTCTAAACCAAGAAAAAGTCTATATAAAATGGCAGAGACGATCTTTTGCGGTTCATATCTCCATATATATAGTTTTATTTGCTAATTTAGGATGGCTGATCATAAAAAGGGTTGAATGATACAAGTGTCACGACTAAACTTAATTTCTTAACTTGGACATCGATGTTTCATGCATGAAGTTTAATTTCATAATTTCATATTTTCTGTCTTTCACTAATATAACGTTTTGTTTTAGGCAAGCTTCCAGCAAACCTTTGCAACTCCCTCCCACATCTACAAGGACTTTATCTTGGTAAGAACAAGCTTCATGGAATTATACCAGATTCAATTACAAATTGTTCACAACTTGAGGATCTTGATCTTGATTCAAATGAGTTCACGGGTGCAATCCCCGATTCCCTTGGAGAGCTCAAATTTTTACAAATTTTGTCCTTGTGGAATAACAAGTTTACAATTCAGTCAATGTCCAGAGAGTTGAGCTTCATCACATCGTTAACGAATTGCAGGTACTTAAAATGGTTGGTTATCCATGGTAATCCTCTTAATGTCATTCTTCCGGCCTCGATAGGGAACCTTTCAAACTCTATACAAACTTTGTACATGTCGAGTTGCGGACTTTTTGGGAATATTCCAAATGAAATTGGGAATTTGAGTTCATTGACAGTATTATATCTCCGTGGGAACAATTTGAGTGGAGTTATTCCTGCAACAATTGATGGCTTACGTAACCTTCAGAGATTATTCCTGAACTCCAACCAATTTCGAGGATCCCTTCCAAAGAGCCTTTGCAGTTTAAAGAATCTGGGGGATTTGCATTTGGACGAGAACCAACTCACAGGTCCAATTCTAGAATGTTTTGGAAACGTTTCATCTCTTAGAAACCTATATCTTGGTTCTAACAAGTTGAATTCTACCATACCGGAAAGCATCTGGGGCTTGCAAGATCTCTTGGAGCTGGATATTTCGTCAAATTCTATCAGCGGTCCTCTATCTTCTGAAGTTGGAAATCTCAAGGTAGCGACATACATTGATTTGTCGAACAATAACATCTGAGGTGATCTTCCAAACAACTTTCAAGGTCTGCAGGGCATGGTTAACTTTTTGTTGGCTCATAATAAGTTTAAAGGACCCATACCCAACTCCATTGGTGGCATGTTGGATCTAGTATATTTGGACCTTTCAGATAACAATCTCTCAGGTATGATCCCGAAATCACTAGAAGAGCTTGAACATCTTGTATACTTCAACGTATCTTTTAATCAGTTATCCGGAGAGATTCCTTCTGGCGGCCCGTTTCAAAATTTCACAAGCCAACCATTTATGTCAAATTCAGCATTATGTGGCCTTCAAAGATATCAAGTTCCACCTTGCAAAGCGCCTAAGAGTAAATCTAAGTTGAAGAAAGAACTGCGTCTTGCATTTATAATTGCACCTATTGTGGCTTTAGTCCTTGCATGTATTACGGTGATAATTGTTAGGCGTTGCAGAAAACGTGAGCCTAAAATCGCACATGGTGTAGATCTGGGAACAAAAATTCCCAGAATTTCTTATTTCGACGTTTTACAGGCAACTAACAACTTGAGTGACGATAATTTGTTGGGTAAAGGAAGTTTTGGTTCAGTTTATAAAAGTTTCTTCCGAGATGGGATGATTTTGGCCATAAAAGTGTTCAATATGCAGCTCGAAGGCGTATCAAGGACTTTTCTTGCAGAATGTGAAGTACTACGTAACATTCGCCATAGAAATCTCGTGAAGGTCATCAGTAGTTGCTCCAACCCGGACTTTAATGCATTGGTACTGGAGTACATGCCTAATGGGAGTCTAGAGAAGTGGTTGTATGCGGAAGAAGTTGTGTTGTCCCTTGTTCAACGGTTGAACATAATGATCGATGTAGCTACTGCATTGGAATATCTCCATTATGGTTACTCCATACCCGTGGTTCATTGTGATTTAAAGCCGAGCAATGTCCTTCTAGATGAAACGATGATGGGCCGTGTGAGTGATTTTGGAATTGCACAAATGCTAGGAGACGAAGAGAGCAGAACACACACCAGGACACTGGCAACAATTGGTTACATGGCTCCAGGCAAGTTTTCTACTCTCCTATATATCTTTATCTTCAATTGAATTTTCCATTGCATTTCCATACTACATACATATTAAAATGCACTCAAGTTTTTTGTTTGATTTTCTGATGACAAATCTTGTGTAATAGAATATGGATTGGAAGGAAGGATTTCTACAAGATGTGATGTGTACAGTTACGGCATCATGCTATTGGAAACATTTACTGGAAAACGGCCTGTGGATGAAATGTTTTGTGAGAACCTGAACCTCAAGAGTTGGGTAAAAGATGCATTACCCAATGGTTTGAGTCACATTGTTGCTCCAACTTAATAACTCCAGAGGAAGAACATTTCAGCAAAAAGCTATCTTTTGTAAAATCTGTTTTGGAGGTAGCTCTACGTTGCTTGGCAGATTCTCCGACTGAGAGGATGAACATGAAGGAAGTTTTAGCAGCATTGCTGAAAATCAAGAATAAGTTTGTGGTGTAGAATTCATATATCCAGATGAAGGCAAGTAGCTCTGTACTAAACTTGCATCTTTGTTTACTCAAGACTTGAGAATCAATATTGATTTACTGCTAAAAGTGTTGTACTAAGCTAAACTTGGATCTTTTTCTATATGTGTAATGCAGTGAACTTGTTCTCCTACTATATATATGTCCATGTTTTAGAAGAGATGAGCAAACGTTAGAAATTGGCCAGAGTTTAACATGACAGTATCATCTCATATCCAGTGTCCCGGAAAAAGGACAGTATCACATATTTTTGCAATGATCCTGTTCATGAATGAATATTTTCATGATGTATGAAAATGATAATATGAGCTTTGCTAGCTAGAAAGTACTACCTCATGAAACATATTACTTGATAGCGCTGATTTCGAATCATCAAGCCGGGCATAAGCAGCCCATTTCACTGCAGCAAAAAGCAGAGTGATTTTGCTTGATTTGATATCAGCAATAGGCCACCGAGTTATAACTGAGTGAGAACGTACGACATCAGTTTGATGAGTACCACCAACAATGAAACTTGTAAGTAGGCCACTCAAGCTTCTCCGGTTAGTCGTAGTATGAGAAATACAGATCCATCGAACAACATTGGGCGGCATTGTAATCTTACTACACAGAGTGACTGTAGAAATGGATGCATAAAAAGCTCAACAGATTCAAAATAATAAGTGCTCATATTTTTGAAGTAGGAACAGGATAAGGGGAATAACGTCAATACAAGCACACTTTCTTTTATCTTCATGAATTATATATCCAAAACAATCTCAAGAACTTCAAAGCCATTGAGCTTCTAAATGCAGCGGTTTTATTTCAACAACAGAGAGCTTCTCATCGTCTCGGCTGCTAGCACAGGGGCGTTGGAAGAAAGTCTGTTGAAAAAAGGTAGCACTCAGGAGAGTATCTGGTGGAGAATGAAGATGCAAATTTGGAGAAACATAATGCTGCAAAATGACGGGATAGCCCGAGTTCACTGAGATAATATTTACCCTGTATTGGTGATCACAGTCCAGCAAATATATCCCAAGATAAGACTACAGTTGACTATAGTAGGTAGCACTCCCGAACTATGCTCGAAATGATCTAGTACAATATGGAAGAAGAGAGTAGAAGAGAAGAAGAGATTGCAGTAGGATGAGTGGTTCTACCCAAATGATGAAGATCCTTTTATAGGTAGCAGAGGTTGCAATTAAGGAACAAGGGTCACAATGGTTAGGAAAACCACCATTCATTCAAATTGAAGTCAGTAGTGATAGGTGTTGTTTTGCCAGGAGTTATAGCCGGACATTTTGGCTATCCGGTGTAAGTACATATCTGCATTCTCAGGTATAATTTTCACAGATATATTGGATTGTTGCTGCGTATTACTATTAAATTGTACGAGTGGGGACTTTCTTTTAGGTTTCGAAAGTGGCATCTAGGCTTGTTGAGTTGTTCCATTTTCTCCATCCTCATGTATATATGATGCGTTTTGCAAATTTCTTGGATGTTGATGACAAATACTTGTATTGAATTAGTCTAGCATACTTAACCGAGTGTTGACCGAACTTCTTTACGAACCTTTTAAGGACATTCTGTTCCACCCCTTGCACAAAATCAAATGGACTCCAAAAACAGAGTGTTCCGCATCATGTGATGATCAGCAATAGGCCGAGCAGTTATTACTGAGTGAGAAGTGAGAACAACACCTAGTTGATGAATAATTTAAACACTGATAAATACGGATTCATGGAACAACATTGGGTGGGATTTTTAATCTTACTGTGATTTGTGGCCGTGCATGTAGAAACGGATCACAAAAAGTTCGATGTATTCAGAATAACAGGGCAGATAATTTTGAAGTAAGTTTCTATATATCTCAACTATCCAATGTGAAAAACTTCAGCTACATAGAGCTGCTCAAATATAATGCAGTTTTCGATTTCAACAACAGAGAGCTGCTCCTCGTAGGCCTTCTGTGCTTGCTAGCAGCCTAGCACGGGTATTGGAGGAAACAATTAATTAACTGATACTTTGCTAGTAGGATCCATGTTACTTTGGTGCACACATTTTCAACAGAATTTCTTATTTAACGAATCGATAGTCAAGAGATCACTAGCTAGACTGTATGAGAGAGCTAATTAACCAACTAACAGCGATATGTATATCCGTCTAGTGCTAGCCTGATCCTGATGATGCTGTTTTTCGGTTTCGGACAAACAAAGCAACATCTACTTGGAAACCGGATACATGGCCAAATACCATCCAGTTGAAGCTAACTAATCGATTAGTCCAGTTTGAGGTCTCACTAAGTTTATGCAGTATCAAGGTTGCTGAAAAATTCAAGCTCAAATTTACACCATTAATTAACATCCTGCAGAGTTTTGGACATCCAGTTTCTTGGCTTTAGTATGCGTTCCCTCTCCTGAGAATTTAAGCTCGGAAGTTTATGGAAAAAAGTTGAGAACTGAAAATTAAACTATGTAAGCCCCTAATTAAGGGTTAGAGACTTTGAATGGGTAAGAAAAGTCAAGTCTATATGGCATAAAATCCAACCTAGGGAGGACCATTCTCAGTGTATTATCAGGGTTATTGTTAGAGTACTAAATGGTGTGGGGTATTTCGTGATATTGGGTTACTAAATGGTGTTAGAGTACTAAATGGTTAGAGGTCCCGGGTTCGATTCCCGGAGGTGGAGATTTATTTGGTGATATAAGGTTGGTATTGGTGTGGGGTATAAGGTTGGTATTGGGTTAGTATAGGAGTAGGATGAGAATAGATTTGCCTCTTCAAAAAAAAACATCTCTTCGTCTCGGGAATTACTTCTGTAATGATATGCTAACTTCACCTACTAATAAATATATTTTTGGCAGGTCAGTGGTTCGTTCACCCTAAGGTTACTCAAGAATAATCACGCTTAAATATGAAGTTATTATAAATGATTCTTGAAATGATTTTTTTTTCTAGGAAACATATATCGTATAATTTAAGCTGGAAGGAATATTCAAAGTGCGGAAAGTATGAGAGAATAAAAACATGTCACATTTGGTCTGAAAGAGTGTAATACTACAATGTAGTAAAAATCAAGCCCGGACGGACAACTGTTATAACCGCTCTAAGAGTTATTGGGATTAGAATAAATTAATAAAACACTCTATTAAGACCTTAACCCAGTGCAACAATAGTAAGTAGTAACAGGTAGTGTTTGTTTACATTGGATTAAGGTTTTTACAATAAGCTACCTTTTTCTTCCGTTTTTCTTCTCATCAATTTATCTATCTATTTTAAATCTCTTTTATCAATCTATCCCTCCTTAATACCATTTATATTTTTACCAATACCCTACTCTGATATACAACATACTATTACTCCCTTACAAAACATACATTTCCTTAACTTTATGCCAAACACATTTTTTTCAACTCCACCAAACTCAACATACTATTCACACACTAGTAAAATCGATTACCCGACGTTCCTTAGTGCTGCGCACTATGTCAAGTTTCCCAAAGATGGAATCTTAACTTTTCTTGTATTATTTGCCGAATTATTGCCAGATGAGTTAGCATGAATCAAGCCCAAATGTCTTTGTATATCAAATGCGGTGTGAAAAGATACAGTAGCATCATTACATTGAAAAATTCAAATCAAAGACAGTAAGACACCAAAATCAAATGAAACAAAACAAACCTTAAAAAATAGCAGCAATCTTTTAGTTTTGTTTTGGCCATTCACCATGGTTATGGTTGGTTATAAAATGTCAACCCAAAGATTATAAAGATAATTTGATACGTTTTGCTGTAGCTTCAGTTTGACATTCAGATGAACAAGCTGCTAATATGATCATGATTGACTTTCATGTAAAAATTACAATAAAATAGTCTTTTGACTTATTTTTCCACAACTAGATTAAAATAGTATCACTTGGATCATGAGTGTAATAAGTCAAACTAACATAAAATCAAACATTTCATATCATACTATATATTATGTGAAGTATAAGTCAACTGGAACAGAGCAAATCAGCAAAATAGTATAGTACTTTTACCATCCTTTTCGCAACGAATCGACTAGGAAAGTCTTCCTGTGATTGCTACTCCATACTTAACTGTCAAATGGAAATGTCTAACAGAGACAATAAGGGAATAAAGACTGACTAAATACGTTGTGTCATCTGTTCTAGACTTCTAGTATTAAACAAGCCAATCAAACAGTCCAAATCATTCTGCATTGAGAAACAATCGAGATCATACATCTTGCACCTTAACTTAGGGATAAATAAAGCTGTTGCATTTCACAACAGGCATTTATATACGCTTAAGGTGTGACTGGATGCAGGATTCAAACCGGTATCTTTTCATGACCAAGAGCAGGCAGATCAATGTAATAAAGTGAATGTCAAACTGAGATAAGCTTAAATTATCAGAATAAGCCATCTAGGCGGTTGTTTACTGTCCTACTCCTACCAATTATACTACTCTGAGACTAATAGATGCATGTGTAATGCAGGCTAATCAAACAGCACTGACTTATGTAAAAACTTTAGTATGCACAATCTAACAACAGCCGCTCACACAATTCTAATAGAAAATACTAACAAACAGCACATACCTGAATGGATCGGCCACCAACCCCTGACTACTTAATAGGACTCTCTGATATTCTTCTTGTATCTGCACTTCTGCAAGACTGCAAGCAAGAAGTAAATTGTTGGCCCAGTGAATTCGAATTAGCACTTAGCACTGACCTGACTACCAGAAGAATTTTCAAATAATTTATTTAAGCATCCAATTTCATAGATTAGAATGGCATCTGGACCAAATGGTTTCTTCTGGGAACATAGAGCATTTCTTGGTGTTGGAAACAAATTCACCTCTTGATAAAAGAAAAAAGAAGAGGCGAATGATTCATCCCAATCTAAACCTGCAGGAAGGCAGCATTCTAACCTAAATCACTTTCACCTCAGGGCATTCAAATAGAAGGCTCTCCAACCATTCCTTAGCAGCACAACAAACACCAGTTCTTATCCCAATTAAGCTCAATCGATCTATAGTTTTCCTCACTACAAGCCATATGCATATGAAAATCAACTAGGATGAAAATGCACTAATCAATTAACATGCATGTATCTAGAGTACTCACAAAACTAATAATCTACTCAGCAATATATTTTACAGACTAGCGAAACTAAGAGAAGTTGGCTTACATCATGATCAAACAAAGTATTAATCTTGAAGCAGAATAAGCAAACTCGGTTTCAATTCAAAGCTGGATACAAAAGTTGAACAGATTCATAATACAAACTTCCAATTGAATGTCTAGCTAGTTAGCTAGCTCCAAACACTTATTCAATTCACAATACTCTCATATTGTAGTAATCGTAGATCAATTATCACTCTGTGATAACATCTTCAATTTCAAAACCTGTTAATGCCACGAATTTTCCGTTGAAAGGTCCAGTATCCCTCTCTGCGGCCAAACATGCTTCCTTCCACAGAGCAGCATTGATCAGTGCACGATCCTTGGGGATCGGATCAGAGATTGGGCGTGAATTTTTGGCGTCCTGGGACTGCACCTTGTCCATATATTTGACAATGCCCTCGTGTTCTTCTAACACTCTCTTCCACTTCCTTGCAGCCAATTTGATTTCTCTTGGCCTCGTTAAGCGTATAGTCTTCAGCATTTTCGATTCCCCGTTTATTCTCTCCGAGAAGAGGAAAGGGAGTCGATGATGATGATTTGGGGGTTTAGGGTTTACAGATTTACAGGTTCTCTTTTCTTGCAACTTTTGCACAGGGTTATTTTGATCTCAAATGTTACCTCCGTTGTTTTTAAAGCTTCCTATTTTTTAAAAGGTTACTATTTCTTATGTAGATTTTTTTCACAACTTTTGATCGCGAATTTTTCTAAAATTATACAACAAAAAAAATATTAAAATTATATTATGAAAATAATTATGCACACTTTTGTAACATAATCTTACTATATTTGTTTGACGTATAATTTAGAGTAATTCACAGTCAAAGTTTGCGAAAAAAAGTCTACCTAGAAAACTTTTTTAAAAAACGGAGGAAGTACCTTTTTCTAATGTTTTTTTACAACAAATATAGAAACTGTTATACCGGAATATTAAATATTTCTTTTTTTAAAGAGACCAATTACTATTGAGATTGACACTCGTGACACCCTTAATCTATATATACTCTAATTGAAATAAAAAAAATCTCATCTTCCTATTGGTCCATTCCAAAATTCAAACTCTTTTCCTATGGGCCAATTCACGATTCTTGTATCCTATTTATGTATGTTATGTACAAAACTTTTTTTTTGAAACGGCAAAATTTTTCATTAATTAGAATAGAGCATAAGAAATGCTCAAAAACAATTACAGAACAATACCAGACCTAACCAAGCCTGTCAAACAGAACCGACTCCCCTACACCTACACCTGAACCACAACTTCAACTACACCTGAACCAGACTTGCACCTGAACCACGAATTCACCTCCACCTGAACCACGACTTTCACCGACTTTCACCTGAACCACAACTTCACCTCCACCTGAACCACGACTTTCAGCGACCTGAACCACAACTTTCACCAACACATACGCCATACATGCACCTGAACCACGACTACACCTACACCTGAACCACGACTTCACCTGAACCACGAATTGCACCTGAACCACGACTTCACCTGAACCACGAATTCACCTAACCAGACTTGCACCTGAACCACGAATTCACCTACACCGACTTCACCTAACCAGAGTTGCACCTGAACCTCAAATCCACCTACACCTGAACCACGACTTCAACAACACCAGCACCAAACTTCACCTGAACAACGCCACCACCAAACCACAACCAACGCACTGGCAACCTCCAACACCACAGTACCGGCCTCTCTCACCACAGTCTGCCTCCGCCAAAACCAGCTGAACGAGACCCACCTCTCCTCCGGGTAAGCTCGCCTCGAACCTCCCATCCTCCACCAAGTCGTAACCCCTTAATCTTCACCTTCGAACCGCACCGCCCGTCCTCTACACCTCTGCACCGCGTCGCCGCTCCTCTACACCACAGGGCCGCGCCTCATCTTCACCACCACCCCGCGACACCCCTCCTCAACACCACCACGAATCGAGAAAAACAGGACCGGATCTAATCTGGGTTTTATTCGGAAAATGAAAAAACAAAAAGGAAAAGATGAAAAGAATAAGGAACCTAAGTAAGAGAGGGGTGGAGCTTCCACTCCGATCAGTCACGATCGGAGCAGAAGCTCCGAACAGGAGGCGGCTGCTTTATTTAATTTCATTATTATTCATCAACAAAAATCCAAAAAAATAATTTAAACATATATTCATACTCACCGCAACGAGATGAATCCAAAGACACCAATCTTGAATATTTTTATTCAATATATTAATTATTTTTTATTAATTATATTAAAAAAATAGCATGCATCTTCCCCGTTAATTAGACACAATCACATCATCTAGGTTCTCGGATTATCACACCTATTATATAGTAAAATATTTATAAATTAATAATGTTGGGACCGGAATATTTTATTAATTTGACGAGATATTATTATATCGATAAATTAATAATTTATTAATTTAAAGAGGTTTCACGTACGATCTTTGAATATTCAAGTCAAATATGTTCTTTTCAAAACAAGAAATCTAACTAGTACACTCCTATTCTACGCATTTACCACCTTATAATTCCATGTGACAATTACTATTGGACCCCCTGCTAGATACACATGTTTCATCTAAATACTCCTTAGATGAACAATTACATTTAAGTCTAAGAATCAGAATTTAAAAAAGAACAACAAACACAACTTAACCTTTTGGACCAAATTGCAATTTTCATACTTTATCTAATTCATTTTTCACCCTTAACTTATTTTTAAGGGAAAATTATGAATTAGTGTCTTTCTTAGATACTTCTTACTCTTTAGTGATACATAAAATCTTTCTTATGAAATAATATCTATATATAAACTGACGAAGATGCCCCTCTTAAATTTAGTAAACGTATCTTATCTAATTTAACTAGTAAATAAGAAAATCTACTGGAAACCTTAATATAGTAAACTAGTATTCTGAACACCCTACGCGTGTTATTGTGGCGCTATTCTATGATATTTTATATTTTCCTTTATTTTGTGTTTTTATTCTAAAACTAAATATAATTTATGATTTAATAAAATTAGTTTTTAATTTTTTGTATAAAGTTGGGTAAGTTTCGACTATTCTTTAAAACAAAATGTTGTCGAAACATATCCATTATTGGTGTCGAATCGTAGATATTAACGAAGAGATTATTTTGGTGAAATCAGATTTATGACTGGATATGCGTATTTTGACATATTAAGATTACACAAATTTAGAGAAAATAAAGGAGAAATTTGATATATTGGAAGAGTTGTATGGAATATGGATTGTATATCTGCAATTTAATTATTGAATATTTTCAAATTAGTCCTTAAATCTGAACTCAATTGAATAACTTAGTTATCGTAAATTGAACTCAATTGCACAACTCAAATAGTTATTGACAGGGAAAAATCCGAAAAATATACCTTAGGTTGTCCACGTTTCGAAAAATGTACCTTTAGTTGTCCGCGTCCGATTTTAATACCATAACTTGAAACACAT
>JAYMSL010004172.1:0-11444 GCA_036897195.1 Plantago coronopus | reverse complement strand
GCTAACAATCTGTACTTCAATAGCAGAATAACACACGAATCGTCACTTGTTAAGGTCGTTTTTACCGTATACATATACACATATAACCCCTCAACAAACCGTGTTTTCTCCTGTTAGGATCTAAAACATCGATCAACTAGGGTTATAAGGTGCATGTTACCTCCAAGAGCATGAACATCACAGTTACACAAGCAATTTTGTCACTGGGCATGCACAAAGTAAATTCGAAAAGACACAGTACATGTAACGAAAACCACTTCAACGTCTACATAGGTTTATAAATGTCTTTCTCGTCTTTTCCCACAACTTTTCAAGACTGTAAGGTTTTCTTTTCCCAAAGCAAAACACACATCTGAAGTTGGATCCGCCCAAAATCAAAACAGGAGATGAATCCAAGCCACGAAAGTGCAGTTCCTCATCTTGATCACAAGAACAAGGCAGGGCACGGAACTAAGCTGATAACGTATAGCAACAAATATAGGCACTTCAGGTGTGTTGATTACAGGAAAGTGAAGTACATGATTACTAGTCTATAAAGGAACTTATGGACATGAATAAGGAAAGTACACCACTACTATGTAAAGCTCTCTGGTTTGTTATGATATTAGTTAGACGTCCTCCAGCTCCAACTCCGTCCTTGTTGCATCAACAAGCAACTGCAAATAACACTAGAAGAGATCAACTTTGAGAGAATACACAAATTCTACATATTTACACAAATGAAGTTGAATGAAGAATTTTTTTTAGGTATCCATTGAAATTTCAATTAATGAACACAGAGAAGCGTACATGACACTAGAAGAAATTAGTAAATACAAATAGGCATATATAACTTGTCACCAAACCAACCTGGAGATCGTGTTCCGCATCTTTTAACCTCTTATCGTAGTCTCTAACTTGCAAATAACATTCATGCAACTGCACAGATATCACAATGTTCACAAACATTACAATGAATTAACATATTTATATAGAAAGAAAAGCGATATCACATTATTCATCAGAACACCTTCTCCAGTTGCATATAACGATGTGAAGTAATCTTTTTTGCAGCCCTCAACGAGTCCTCCAATTCCTAAGTCACACAATGATTTTTAGAACCCAGCATTTTGGGACACAAGCTGGAAAAGCTCTGGAAATAAACAAGGAAGATAAAGAAAAGAAAAACAATTTTTTTTCTTTTAGTGAATAATACCTGGAGTTTCTCATGTAACTGAGAAACTTCTTCTTCTTTATCAACTGAGCAGTCTTCAAGCCGTGCTATCTGGCCAATACATACAAAATTATACATTACCACTCATAACTGAAGCTGGCTAGCTACCTTCTCACGTGTTATTCTTTTAATGCATAACTAGTCACAGGTGATAAGTAATGGGAGAGAAAAAACTATGGATACATTATACAGAGAGCTATAATTCATTCATCAAAGACATTCAAATTTCAACCTTATAAGGTGGAAAGTGGACGTACCTCTTTTTGGAGTACTTCAACCTTCTGGTTGGAAATTGCCAACACATTTTCGACCTGTTGACATAGATCATAGATGAGAAAAATCAAGAAAATTGGTTAGGTTCACAAAATACATGTACATTAGATATGCAAAGATAAGATCACAAGCTCAACCTGACCCTGATCAGCATTAAGCGACTCCACTGAACGATCTCTACTCCGATCATCACTATAGGTAGACCTGTCAAGGAATAAACCATTAACCATCCATACGCAGCTTCTCAATTAGTAAAACAAGAGAATAAAATATGTAGATAGTAGAATCACCATGAAGCTAGTATAGAATATAATTAATGTATATGGTCTACAGAAAAGCAGTTATACTTATTTGCCTTAACTCGTCTCATATGCAGCATTTGCACAAATTTTCTGAATGATAAAACTCATAAGGTGTCTATTAATCCAGAGAGGGTATGAAAAGGAAGCAAACCACATTTACCAGAGACCAGAGAGGGATTTCTAGCAAGTACCAGCAATGTTGAAGCAACATGAAGACTGAAGAAAGTATCATTTTATCTTTCCAAACATCAAATATCTGCTATTCCTTTCTCACCACAAACACATCACCTCGTAACCAGATTTACTTATTCCCTCTCTCAAGGCAAGAGTATCTACTAAAGATGGACTTTCCATCTTCATTTCCTCAACTTAATTTTGCATACCTGAAGAACATCCTTGACCATTCTAGGATCACCCAAAATACACCCCATATATTTTGACTGTGACTGCCCAGGCATATAAACGACGATAATTAAACTATCTTACAACTGACTCAACAGTTTCAAATACAAGTATCATATAATTAAAACATGGAGATACTAGTCAAGCAGTAACGTGCGGCAAATGAAACCAACTATAAAAAGGAACCTTTTTTTGTGAGGGATAGTATAAATTGGAGAAAAGTACCTGTTCCGAAATTGGTTAGTCTCCTCTACACTTGTTTGACGACCGTTGTTCCTTGGCTCATCACCGTTAAAATTTATGTCTCTTTCCCAGTCACGGTCACGCTTACGCACACGCCCCTGACCAACATCACCCTTAGGCCCCTCATTTCCTCTAAATCGATCTTCTTCAACATATCGATCTTTCACCCGTTGATGACCTCTTCCAGCCTCTCTTTCATAGCCTTCAAACCTTTCCCTGCGTACATCCCGGTTTCGGTGTCTATCATAACTTGGATCCCTTTGTAGACGCTTTCTGCCGTCATTTTCACTGTCCCTCTCCATATCACGTCGAGAATTGTCTCGGTTTAAGTTTGGCCTTGTCTTTACTTGATTCACCCTCACAACTCGTCCATCAATGGTCTAAATCAAAGCTTAGGTTACCCAAAAAGGTTCGGAATACTAAAAATTGAGGACGCTGTTCTCTCAATCATGTAATGGCGTGATATGAAACTGATGCCAGTAATTAGTGAGAGACAAGAAAGAGAGATATACCTTGCCATCCATTTCTCTTATGGCCTGTACTGCTGATCTTGGATTAGCAAAAGTAACAAATCCATAGCACTTTCCTCCAGTGACATGATCATTGACTATCTGGAAATGAAATACGGTGAGTGCAGGTTATGTTAAGACATTACCAACAGAACTCTCATATGTAAAATCATGCATATCGAGCCAGCTATCTGGTCAAATCCATGAGCATGTCTGCTGCTATATGAAACCAACTATATCAGACTTTAGGCCGTTGAAGGTAGCAAAACGTCAATTGAAGGATTTTTTTTTTTTTAGTAGAGGTCTGCTGGTTGTGGATAAAAAGTGATATATTAATCCTGATGGGAAAAAGTGACAATTAAAATATGCATATTGTTTTGCATAGCCTTCGGTGTTATTATTATCTTGCGATCACCAAATCTTCCCACTATCAATTTACTGTCTAAATTTGGTTGTTTTGAAATAGGAAATAGATACTCAATGGGTAAAGCGAGAAACTGATAAAGAGTAACATACTCAGATAATTTTCTGAAGGTATGATCTGTTTAATGGGAAAAAAACCAATTTAAGAGGCCAATTGAGAAGAATGCAATGCGGTGCTCAGCTTGATCGCTGACGCGTGCTACTATTTTAGTATTAGAAACAATTCAGGCAGGTGGGAACATTATAGTCAATGCTAGCAGCACCCAAAACCAGAAATCTTATCCAACAACACACATTGCATCGCTGCCACAAACTCCCACAATCTTTCGAGCACATTCTATACACGTCACACTACAGGCTAATTCCAGTATAATTCTTACCTTGTACATCTAACATATAACCTAGGACTCCGATACAATGTCTCAGCTTCATTTAAAATTGATATCCAAAAGTTTATGAAGATTACGCCTTTACGAAACATAAACACCGAAGACGAATCTAATCCATCTCCAGTACAACATCTTTATCATCTTCCAACAGCTCATCAGTTTCCCTAATCCCTCCAATAAGCACAACATTCCAATTTCCAAACCAGGATATGTAAACTAATCAGTAAACACCTAACCTGCAGCCAGAGCTCACAAAATCGACTCCATAACCCTAACTAATCAAATCTCAAGCTCAAGAAACAACACTGGCAACTAAACAAATCAATGAGTTTGCAGGCAGTGTAAAGTAAAACCTAAATAACACAGCAAGAATAGTAAAATTGAAACCATATATGGCAGTTTTGAAGGTGAGAAAGCACAAGCTAGAGAGTGTAAAACCGTGAATTGATTCAGAATGAAACAAAGGGAAAGAAAGAGAAAGAGACCTTGATGGCAATAACAGGGCCGAAAACGTCGAATGCTCGGGTAAGGGTGTCGTCGGAGATGTCGTAGGGAAGACCGCCAACGTATATAGAGCTATGGTCGTCGATTGTCATTGGTACAACAACTTACACGCCGGAGACAGTCGGAGAAGATGAAGACGACGACGACTGTAAATATACAGTGTGCTGCTAGTGGACTAGTGGTACTCTCTCACAGTCGAGTTGACTGCTTGTAGCTAAACTAATAAAGCGTTCATTTACAAACACGTTTTTCATATCAATTTACCCCAAAACAAAAGAAATTCAGCGGTCGGAGGATGAGTAGTACTCCTGTAGTAGGGTTCCATTCAGATCAATTAAATTTAGTTCAGTTTACGATAATTTTAATTTTGTTAAATCATAAATGTAGTTGAGAACTTGAGATTAAATTTATTAAGTGTCTTGGTTAGTTCAGATTTGTTCAGTTTATATTAATTAAATTCACCTTGAATCTAGTTTTGTTAAGTTCAGATTAGTTGATTAGTTCAAAGTTTACGTAGTTACAATTTATACTGTCAAAGCGTTTATAGCCGTGTGGCAAGCTGAGACATCACGGATTTTAGATGTCACAAGTTTAATCTCTATTATGAGTGATTATAATCCTGAAATGTATGATTATTTCCTCTGTATTGAGGATTTGAGAGTAGTTGATTGATTATTGCTTATAAATCTGTTGAGCAATGGTAATTGTAATAGTAGATCTAAAAAAGAAAAACAATTTATAAAAATAACTCCAGTTCAGTTAACTTAAGGTTCAGAACTACAGTTTAGTTCAATTTCATTCAATTCTGGTTAGTTTAATTCAGGTACATCCAATTTTAATTAAATTCGATTAAAAATTAATTAAATTTATTTCATAAAATTTCAAACAATGAGTCCTAGTTCGTAGAAAGTGTTTACTTTGTTTTCCTTGGATCTTGGGCTATGAAATAAAATCCATACCATTTTTTTTTTTTGGATCTTAAATCCATGACATTTTAGGTTTTTTTAGATGCTAGGGGCATCACCACTACGACACCCCCTGATAATCCCCCAGATCGCGACACGTGTAATCGAGATTGGAAAAAAATATTTTTTTCTTTAAAAAAAACCCAACAAAATGACACTTGTCATCTTTCTGTGTGGATGTACCAGTGGTTATGCCCCTAGCATCTAATAAACCGACATTTTAGATGGGTACATTTATTGTACTTTTTGACCGGATTCATGGCGCAGTAGTTACAATTAGTTTTTTTTGTTTTGTTATTATTAGTAGGTTATATTACGGATGGAGAGACATATAATTTAAAATATTTGTAGTTTAAATTGTAATTTTCGTATCAACAAAGTACATTTAGTAATGGGAAAATATCATAAACTACCCCTCTTATGACGCTCCATTACGTTTTTAACCCTCTTAGATTATCAATAACATATTAGTGACAACTAATGTAAAACAATTACATTTAGGTCCACGAATTTGACCAAACACGAATTAAAAATAGGAGATTACATAGTTGCCCTTTTCCAATTTCTGAGAATCAAACATGCCTTAAGGCCTGGCGCCAAAGCCTATCACGTGGAATACACGTGTGGACCAAATTGTAATTGAATATAATGAAACTTAACTTAATTGTAATTTTTCTGTTACATCATTTTCAAAAAAACTAGCCGTTGGAATTGTTTTCTATTTATACTTTAAGCTATTTAAACCCCTCAAAACCACATTTTTCACCACAAAATCAAATCTACTTTCTCCCACACTTCTCCCACACTTCTCCTACATTTCTCCTACACTTCTCACTTCTGTTTATGGCTTCCGGTGGAGAGCATACGAGTTCTTATCCTATATGGCATGGTCGTCCACTTTGTCGTGCTCGCAATTGTGGTAAGAGATCCGTTCTTGTGGTGCAGAACCATAGATTGTGCTGGAAATGCACAACACATGGGTTCTCTCATTGGGCTGATGTTGAAGAGGAAAGAAACAACACTACTTTTGTTCATAGTGACCAACCAAGTCAAGTGAGCCAAGTGGATGTGGTGATGAATACTATGGGAGTAAGAGGAGGAAATAACTTGAGTGTCATCCAACTACTTGTAGCTCTTAATTTGCTTTTGTTTGCTATGTATCTTATTGTCCAAATTGTTCAATGTTTGAAGTAGGATGTATGCTGTAAAATGCAATATGTAATAAGTACTTGAATTTCATTCAATAAAAGTAGTGTTGTTAAACACAATAGCATACCATTAATAACAAGTCACCAAAACAAGTTCATAAAACAAGTTCATCTTGGCTAACAAGCCATAACTTCACAAAAGAACAAGTCATAACTTCACAAAACAAGTTCATCTTGGCTAACACTTGTAGCACAAGATCAAGTCAGCAAAACAAAAACACCTAGCCATAAATTCACTCTGCATTGGCTCCATACATAAGCCAATCTGGGTAATCAGGAGTACCTTGGGCTGTCCTCCCTCTGCCCCTTCCTCTAACTCCCCTACCTCTACCTCTACCTCTGCCTCTACCTCTGCCTCTAGCAGCACCTCCACTTCCTCCAGATGAACCTACACCTGCATTTCCTATGTCAGAACCACTTCCTCCACCTGCATTGCCTCTAGCTGCACCCCTGCTTCCTCTACCACCCCTTGCAGCACCTGTTCTTCCTGTACCACCCCTTGCAGTACCCCTTCTTCCTCCACCCCTTGCAGCACCTGTTCTTCCTCTAGTACCCCTTCTTCCTCCACCCCTTGCAGCACCTCTTGTTGCTGTTTCATTAGTATCAAACTCATCCTCACCATCCTGCATAATTAAACATAGTTTAATACAAGTAAAACAAGTCAATTATACATCTTTTTGTACAGAAATAAGACATACCATGGTATTATCATCATTGACATTATGTCTTGGTGAAGCAGGCCTATTAGACTCTTGAGTTGGAGGCTCTTCCTCATGGAAATCCTTAAACAGGTAAAATAAACAAATTAATACAAAAAATCAATGAAGTGAACACAACAATAACTTGTAACAAAGGATACTCACAGTGTTGGGGCATTTTCTGCAGGTATGACCTCTCTCTTGACACAATGAACATCTAGGTTGCCTCCTGCTCTTCTCAACAGGTGTTTTGCCTCTCCTTGCTGCATTTCTGTGGGCTTCTGAAGGGTGCCTAATCCTAGTAACACATGGTCTTCCAGCTCTCCTTCTCAATTTTGGAGGCAGACATTCATCAGTTGTCAAATCTTGGGGCCAAAACTGTTCAGCTGGAACAGGTTGCACCATGATATCATAAGTCCTTAAATAAGCAGCCTTGCTGTGATTCTCAGACACATAATCCTCACCTTTCAACCTCATATAATTGATGGCAGCCCAGGCATGCCTACAAGGTATTCCAGATACATCCCATCTTCTACAGTCACATGTCCTATTGTCAAGATGCACAACAAACTTGAAATTGTAATCTTGCACTTCAAATGCCATCCCAGCCTCTGATAGTATAGTACACCTTCTAGAGTCATCATGAAACTTGTTTAATTTTGCTAAGGTCCTAGGCATCAACACTGATTGACAAGCCAACCCCTTCCTCTTTCTAATAACAAGCCTTCTCATGATTTGAGTTCTAAGCCCCTCCATGATGTTCAGAACTGAGAAGCCTCTCACAGGCTCAATCCATGAGTTAAAAGACTCACTTAGATTGTTAGTGACATGATCAATACAAACCCTAGTGTCATATGCATGCCTAGACCAGAATTCTTTAGGTATCTTGCTCATATACTCATGTGCATTTGGAGATGAGATTTGCATCTTGGTCATTGCCTTAATGAAAATAAAACAAGTATTAACCACTACATTAAACACACAAAACATTCAAACCACTTAGGTAAAAAAAAGAATAGGAAATACCTTATTAAATCCATAGAATGTATAGGCAGTGGATGCTTGCCAAAACAGCTTCCTCAACTCAACTCCTGACCATCTTAGCTTGAAGTTATCATAAATGTGTTTAGCACATTTCCTATTCACCACAGTTGGAGCAAGTTCTGCAATGGCAGGGATCAAGCCCTAACAATATGACAAGAAAACAAACAAATCAGATTAAATAACTAAACAAGTGAAAATAACTAAACAAGTGAAAATAACTAAACAAGTGAAAGATGGTGTTGTTTGTGAAATATGTACCTTCTGTCTGTCAGCCATAAAATGCCAAGGCTTGTCATCATCAAATGGTCCAACAAAATTCTTCAAACAGGTAAGGAAGAACTTCCAAGCTTCCTTGTTCTCTTGCTCAACAATGGCATATGCAACAGGGAATATACCACAGTCTGCATCTGTGGAAACTGCACTCAATAGAATCCCTTCATACTTGCCTTTGAGGTGGCATCCATCAAAGAACAAGAATGGTGCACACCCATTCAAAAATCCACATTTCAAAGCATCTATACCTATAAAGAACCTTTTGAAGAGTGGACTTCTTGGTATTGGTTCTCCTAACACTTCATCTTGTGGCTCTTCAATTGGTTCTGTCTCCAACTCCACTACACTACCAGGATTGGACCTTAACACCATCTCTTGATACTTAGGGAGTATCTTGAATGCATCTTCAGGGTTTCCACCTAAAATCTCCATAGCCTTCTCTCTAGCCCTAAATACTCTCATGTAAGGCACATTAACCTTCAGATTCTCATGTGCCCAAACTTTAAGCTTCTTGGCTGTTTTGCCAGGATTCTCTCTCAAGTGTGCAATGAATTTAGATGCTAACCAGTTAGAGTCTGCTTCTGCATAATCTGTCCTTCTAACACACCTGTGGCCTCCATGGTAGGTCTTGATCATGAATGTTTTTTCATCATCCAAAACAGATGCATGTATTCTCCACTTACATCCTTGACCTTTGCATGTTGCTGTATATCTAGTGGTGCAGTTCTTCTCCTTCTTCATAAGGAACCCCACCTTGAGAACATATTCTTTCACTCTAAGCCTGAGCTCCTTAATGCTAGAGAAAGTGTCTCCAACTTTGAACTCTCTATCCATGTCCTCTTGCACCTCATCAAACTCATCTCCAATCCAGTCCTCATCACTGTATTGAGCTTCTACATCTGAATTGTAGTTTGCATTGAATATGTCATCAGGTAGATAATACTCATCTTCATTATGGTTCTCAGCAGTAGCTTGGTTAGCATTATTACCACCAACATCATCTTGGTTTTCATTATCATCTCCTACATCACTCTCATGCAGATTCTCACCATCTTCTACATCATCTTCTACATCATTCTGATTCTCATCACCTTCTGCATCATTTTGGTTCTCATTATTCTCAACATCATCATCATCATCCTCAGAATTGACTGGATCACACCTTTTGAGTCCCACCTCATTATCTTCACTTTCATATCCATATGGCTCATGTGGAATATCATCTTCCCAATCATCATATGCCTCCTCCTCCTCCTCATCTGCTTCCCAATCTTCCACAACTACCTCATCTGTTTCCATCCTATCACTCACATTAGTACCCTCCTCTGTTTCCATCCTATCACCTACATTAGTACCCTCCTCTGTTTCCATCCTATCACCTACACCCTCATCTGTTTCCATGTTTGCAGAAGTTTGATGATCAAGATGTGGACTGTTGGGATTGAGATTAGGAGTTGGAGATGCATTAATGAAATCAGATCCAAACCACTGATCCATAAGATTTTCAAATTGGTTAATATCAACAGAAGATGGTGTTGGAACTGCATTAGGAGTTCCAACAGGTTGAGGAATGTATGGTGGTGTTCTTGGTGTGTTTTGTTCTTGTGGTGATGGTGTTTTCTCTTTAGGTGGAGGGGATGGTGTTTTGGGTGGAGGAGATGGTGTTTTGGGTGGAGGGGATGGGGTTTTGGGTGGTGGAGGTGGTGTTTTCTGTTTTGGAGGAGGTGATGGTGTTTTGGGTGGAGGGGATGGTGTTTTGGGTGGAGGAGATGGTGTTTTCTGTTTTGGAGGAGGTGATGGTGTTTTGGGTGGAGGTGATTGGGCTTTGGGTGGTGGAGATGGTGTTTTTTCTCTTGGTGGAGATGATGCATTCAACTCATCATCATCACTGGCCATGTCAGTCAGATCAACAAATATGGGTGCCATGTTTGTTGGTGGTGGTTTGGAACTGCATGATCTCCTCTTAAAGGCTCTAGTTCTACCAGGAGGTATTTCTTCAGAGAAAACAGTGGAGTTAGGAGGGGGTTCATACAATGCATCACAATCATCAAACTCTGCATTCATGCCCTTCTTCTTTCCAAACTTAGAAAACCTACCATCTACAGACAATGGAATTGCAACGGGTAAAGACAAATGCAATTCCAACTCCATAGTTGCCATATTTTTCTCAAAACAATCCTTAAGTTGAGCATCATTATTCACACTCATCACACCATTTCCAACCTCACCAATTATATCAACAAGCAAATTATACCCCGCAGCATATATGTCTTCCCTATCCCCTATCACATATTTCTGTATATCATAGAAGAGTTTGGCCCAAGTATACCTCTTATAGTTGACATCCTGCAGCAAGTATTGTTCACCACTGAAATGTACCCTTATGTTGAACTTCGAATCCATCTCTACAAAACCCAAACACAAAATACAACATAAAAATCAGAATTTATAGCCTAGGGTTTTTTCAGTACAACATTGTGGGGCTTCTAAGTTACAATTCCGACGAATAACATTGCTTAATAACACAGTAATTGAACATAATTGTGATAAAAAACGTACCTTGAAGTTCAAATTTTGAAAACCCTTAAACAGGTAAAACACTCAGCAACGGCACAATATCAACTGGAATTCCACAATTCCGACGAGTAATGGACGCGGTTCCCACTAATTCGAATCAATTTTGGTTGACATTTGGAAGAAAACGGTAACTTGCAGAGTAGGATGAACAGAGGAGACGAACAGTTGATGAAACGATAATGGCGGGTGTTTGATCTGGGAAACCTAATTTAATCCGTGTTTTTTTTTTCTGTTTTGTTTTATGCCTTAAGGCCTGTTTGTTTGCACAATATTGGGTTTTGAAATGGAGTGGGCAATTATGTCATTTGGCCATAAGTCAACGCGGAAATGGGATTTTGGACCTAAATGTAATTGTTTGTATAACAGGCCCTAATATGTAATTAGAAACGCTTTGAGGGGTAGTAAATGTAATGCGCCCTTA
>JAYMSL010004171.1:0-11445 GCA_036897195.1 Plantago coronopus | reverse complement strand
AAATTTGAACTAACCAAACCTGAACTGAACTGAACTGATCTGAACTGAACTGAACTGAACTGAATGGAACTGAAGTTAAGTTGAAAAGAACAGAGCCTTAATAGTTATCAACCTCATACTCAGCCTTACCAACTCCGTAAATACCGCCTACTTTCAGTCAAGGCTGCAAGCATTCAAGTGTTCCTGCACAAAAATTTTACCTGTTCAATGCAAATTAAAGAGATACTTCATTCATATAGGATATCTCCATTCCAATTTTGTGAAAGTATTACAACAGCTATTTTCATAAATTCAATCTGTCCCGGTGGTTGTTATATTTACTACATTACCATCACCAAAAGAATACATCCCTCAAGTTTAAATATAGTACCCCTCCATACAATATCATCATCCTTAGGCAGAAAAAGTGTCGAAAGAATGCATTACCGTGCACGTCAAGAGCTGCAACACCGACAAGACTTGATCTTCTATCGTCATACTCGCCCTAAGGATGATGTCGAGTGGATAACATTCACTCTGGAGGACATGGCTGATGATGGAATATGGGATTGGCAGAGAGGAGAAGTGGACGAGGGATACGACGAACTTGGCGAAAGCTTCCAAGGTGGGCCTTCTCCAACTCAGACTAGAGAACAAGTGATTGCGATTGTCCAGCACCTGCACGAGAGACATACATCGTTCCAGAACTTGGTGAACACCCCTGGAGTTGAATGGAACATGACTGAAAATGTCTTGGTGGCTCGACGCACATTGTGGGAACAACTTTGCATGGTTAGTGTCCTTCAACGCATTTGTAAACAAAACGTCCTTCTATAATATAAATTTCGATCTCCTGCTAACAGTGTAACTTTTAAATGTATGAGGATCCTCACAATGCATGGTATTGGAACCTTGGTAAACCGATGTTTGGCATTTTGGGAGTAATATTCGAAGGTCCTTTGTTCGACGACAGGGATGACAGAGAAGATGTAGTTGTACAAATTGAGACTTCAAGCAACGAGGACGATGAAGACATTGACTTATACGTGAACCCTCCAAAACCAAGCTAAACTGAAACCGAAGTGGACAATTCTTTCGAGGGTGGCTTAAGTGATGAAGATGTTGATTAGCAGATGTTTGAGTACTTTTTAGCTTTTGTTTATATGTTCTCAAGTAACTGTTTCCTAATTATGTGTTCAACTTGTTTCCCTGTGTTTAGTTAATGTACTTTTATTTAATGAAGTTTGAGCTTGTGTAATCAAACATTTGGTTGAAATGATGATTATTGTTTTGCTGAATTTCTCTAACAAAATTAGTAAATGAAACATGACTAAGTAAAACACGATCACGCATAGGTATTCAGCGAAGTTAAGTAAAATCTACGCAGCCGTAAACAAAAAGAAACTCATAATCAATCAAATGTTGAACAAAAGATACTAGCTAATAGAAGCATTGTCATAATTACAAGCATTGTACTTAAACCAAGCAGGATAATGTACAAGCATTGTCTTAGCAAAATAGAAGCAGCTTATAGAAGCTGCATTGTCATATTTACAACATTAATCAAGTCTAATATCTTAACAATAGAATTCCTAATCATACTACTTCATCCATAAGACTCGGACACTGAACTGTAGGAGGTATACCACTTATCGCCCCACATCTCCATCATTTCCTGCTCCTACGCACTAAGGAGATCATCCATCTTCTGCAGCTGCTCGACATCCCTGTGGTAAGCCCTTGAATCCCACCGCATTGGCACATCTACACCAGCAGGAAGGCAATAGGTCATTTCAAGCTTCCAGTCCCTCATCCTGCCCTCGGACTCCACGTCTTATACGTAGAGAGAGCAGTGGGACCTATCAGGATCCGCAGTCAACACCTTCCACATCCTCGTCACGTCCTCGTTGCAAGTAATAGGAGTCAAGCAGTCGGGCCAATCAAATCCAGGCTCATAGAACCAGATGCACTTAGCCTCGTAATCTTCATCATAACACTTCTGCTTCACAGCTTGTATGAGCTCCTGCAGAGTGAACTTGAATGGCGTGACGTTGTGGATGAACGGAGCTCCACCGCGGTAATAAGGGACGGAGTCGTAGTTGTCTGTTGTGAACCTACCATCCACCTTGACCACAACAGAAAAGGTGTTGTACACCCCTGCATCATCTGAAATCAGGAACAAATTTTTCAAAATTCTATACAATCTATATTAATTACAGTGACATACTATCCTAATCAAGTCTTAGAACAACCTTATTTGTTCTAAGTATGAATAATCGAAAAAGTCGAAGATAGATAAAATCAGGGCTACAGTTAAGAAGAACAGGGCTATTACATGGAATCAAAACAGTAACTAATACAAAATCAAAATTTAAATACAATTTACATTCACACTAAAATTCTTATGATCAACAACATCTGAACTAAGACAATCTTAACAAATTGCATGCAAGTTCGTTACTCTTAATAACAATTTACTATTCCAATTTGAAGTTAAACTAGTCACAAAAAAACAAGGCGAACTTAAATAAACATAATGAAAATAAAGGAACAAGTATGAGCAGTAGCAGGATTTTACATTTCAAACCAAAAAAACGCAAACAGAGATGAAAATTATTTAAAAAGCAAGATGGAAAAAGATTGTACCTTCTGCACCATCGAAGCCTGGAGGACCAATGTCAGGTGCTCGGGTGGATGAGAGGTCGGTAGTGCTCGAGAAACAGTCGGAAACCATGGTTACTACTTGCAGGATGATCTCAGACATAAATGGAGAAATGGGAAGAATACGGAGAGTCTGGTGATGTGAACTTGTTGCAGGTGTAGGGAATTAATCTATTGGTTAGAATTTATTACCTATTTTAATTACTACCCTGATGTTTTCAAAACTAATCATTACAATGCAAATACCAAAATCAGACACTAGTGAATACTAATGGTTGTTGTTTTGGTTCAATTAATCCAATCCAATCTTGCACTTATAATTTGACACGATCATGTTTACACGTATAAGTCACGTTATTAACAATACGCGAAATGTTACACGAATGATAGTTTAGTTCTAAAGTTATTAACAATACGCAACATGTTACACAAATACGATACATGATTAAAATCGTACACCGAAAATGTTTAAAAATTATCAATAAGGTTGCCGGAAATTCGGAAACCGGCGTAAACTATTATTTCGAATCGGGTTCGTTTATGACTATAGTGCTGGCAAAAGAAGGTATAAAGTTATGTACAAAAATTAAATGGTAAAAGAAAAATAATAATCTCAAAGTGTAGGTGCATTATTCACTTGCTCTATAAATGTCCCTTCTCAAACACAACATAGCACACCAACACTAAACAAACAATTTCTCCATCTTCTCCTCCCAAAGCACCCATTCAGAGCAAAACAATTCACAAATGCAAGTGTGGGAGAATTGATGCAGAGTACTGTTCATGGAAACCGCCAACAACCGGTCGTGTTTCTATGCGCCCCCTGAGTTTGATGTAAGTTGAGTCAGATATAGAACTTAGAAATCATTCCTCTTGTGTGTCTTCATGTGTAAAGTTCTCGTTTATGCAGAGAGTTAGCAACAAGCGTGGTTGTTAGTTCTTTTACTGGAAAGACAAGCCATTCGACGACAGACTCACCACAATACTTTCTCACCTCACACTAAGGGCGATGCACGCTGAGGAAAAGAACCAAAAGTACGAAGCGAAGGTGCAGGAGATGGGAACAAACTTGGCTGATATGGCTTCCAGCATACAAAACCACATCGATCTGCTGCTCGAAAAAGAGGGTAGGCTGCAGGAGGCACTGAAGAACAATGCAAGAATGAAGACGACGTGTTTTGTCCAGATTGTGCTAGGAATCGGATTTGCGATCTTCATCTTAGCCATTTTGGCAGCTTAGATTTGCTTTCGATTTGTTGTTTATGTAGGACTATTACTAACATAATTCCTAGGATTTGTGCATTTCTGCATTTGATGTCGGATTTTGGAGATCTAGAAATGGGTTGTAAGGTCCGTAATGTTCTTAATCATTAGGATGAATTAAAAAATGTTATTGGTATCATTTTTCGGCTATGGTTATTGTACTATTTGTGTCAATTTCAAATGTTATGCTCGTCTTTTATTTATGTCCGGATCCCTATTACGCGAATCGTATGAATTATAAATAAACGGGATGTGCGAAATAAACGAGGGCCAACTAAGCGAATAGAGGATGTGAAAAATGTCTAGTAGTACCAATCAATGAGTGAGAAACAAGGGTGTTCTGGACCTTTTATTAATAAAATGACTTGTAAGCGTGTTTGTAAAAATAGAACCAATCAGCAAGCGTGTTTGGCTGCTGAAGAGAAGCCACGTTGAGTTGAGACCTGAGAGGGCTGGGCACTTGCTAGTTGCCCCTGCTCAAATTCTTAACTTTTCCATTCTCCTCCACCCAAACTGCCCTCACCTAAAATTAAATCCTTCCTTTGCAACTTTGCCCTCATAAAATTTTTAATTAGATTGTTTTCAATTTATTTGTTATCATGAATTTTTAATGTTACATGTACTTTTTCTTTTACTCACTGATATCTACTTATGCAACTAATTCAACCGAATATCGTTGTACCCTTTTTTATGAATGACACTCGTAACAATATCTCTTACATTTACAAAACTCGAACTCGAAACCTTGCTGAAGTGAACTCTAACTTCAAAGTCCCTCAACAATTTTTAATCAACAACCTTTACATTTACTTTACTTCACTTACAAAACAAAACGTACAAAAGAAGGACTACAAGAACATAGAAAAGAAGTTAGAATATCAACACGGATAAATTCTTTTAATCAAAATAAAATTAATATGTATTTTATGTATGTAACAATTGCAGGGGCGAAGCCAGACATTTTGGTCAGGGGTAGCAAAAATACATCTATAATAAAATGATATATAAAATGTAATTAATGTTGAAAATTTAACTAACGGTTATTGTCTCTTTTTATCTAAATACGTCTTACAAGAAATATACTCTTGAAAATAAACACTAATATATCATATAATGAAACATACTGCTATACTTATATTTTATCGAAATGCAAAATCTCTAATGAAATTTAATAAATATCAACAACATAACACTACTTCGACTCACATACACGTAAAATAAAGTGAATGAAGTTAAATAAAGTGAATCGGAAAAATGAAGTTGTCAAATAAAGAAAAGGACAGAGTGAATGAATATAAAACCTATTTGTAAATAGTAAAAACAAATGTGTGCATAAATTATTTTTATATTTAAAATAAGATGGAGTAAAATGAATAAATGAAAATATATCAATGAAATTGTTTAGGTTATTTTAGTATATTTTTTTTTGAGGGTAAAAGGCATTCTCATTGAAATGAACTAATTAAAGTACAAGATTAATGTCATCAGGGAGAGTACTGTCCCCTTGATCATCCTGGAAATGAAAACTAGCAAGATCATGAGCTAATGAATTAGCTGATCTACGAACAAAACAAAAGGAAAAATGAATAAAGGCAGAACAAAGTTCCTGAATTTCTTCTAGCATAGCACCATAAGGACTGAAGTTCTCGTGATGTTGCTTCTGCAGTAGTTGGACAACTGTGGCATTATCATTCTCAAATATGACTCTTTGGTATCTTTTCTCGCATGCCAATATGATTGCTTCCTTGATTGCTAATAATTCCGCTAACTCTGGAGATCGAATGTGCTGTAGTTTCTTTCTCTTCCAGCACAGCACCTTGCCTTCTGAATCTCTCGCAACTGCTCCCAGTCTAGTGTCTTGCCCTGCTTTCCACGCCGCATCACAGTTGAGTTTGATTGTTTCTGCATCTGGGGCTTGCCAAATTTGCTCTTCCTGCGGCTGTCTGGGTTGCCTATACAGTCTTTGGCTAGCACGAAAGTCATGTAAATATCGAGTGACAAAATTGGCCGAGTCCTGGGCGTCTGGCCTGCTATTCTCGTGGACCAATTTGTTTCTGCATCCCCAAATTGCCCAGCAGGTGGTGGCAAATAGACTGAGCTCTTCTTTGTTGCACTTCCGTTTAACCTGATCTGTCCAGTCATAAACATTAGTAACTTGCTGAAACACAGTATCTGAAGGCAGGGGAGTACATGCCCACATAAGATGAGCAAAGGGACATTCGTAAAATAAATGGGGGGCCGTTTCAGACTTCTGATTGCACATAGGACATACATCTTCCACAATACACTTGCGGCGCAGTAGGTTATGCCGTGTGGGAAGTTTGTTTCGAACAAAACGCCACATAAACACTCTGATCTTATTTGGGATCTCTAGTTTCCAAATCCAACTCCAATCTGGTTTCCCCATAATACTGCTACTACTACCCCTTTTGTTGTTTTCTTTATCCTGTTTAAGACTTCTAGCCAAATGGTATCCTGATCGCACACTATATTGGCCATTTTTAGTATAGAACCAGATAATTTTGTCCCTCACACTCAGATTCGGAATAGGTATTTTGAGTATCTCAGCAGTATCCTGTTCCCAGAAAAAAGCCTCCAATAAATTCTCATTCCATCTCCCCTCAGATATGAGAGAAGACACGGTGAGTTCTGGCATACTGTGGAAATTAGGGGTGAATGGCTTAAACTTTGGCGCTCGCGGAATCCATGGGTCATTCCAAACATTTATGTTACTCCCATCTCCCACTCTCCAAAAAATCCCAGCCTTTAAGACCTCCATAGCTCCCATAATACTTTTCCAAGTAAAGGAATCTCTACCCATTATCCCTGAGTCTAAGAAATCATTAGAAGGAAAGTACTTAGCCCTGTAAACCCGACTCAACAAAGACGATGGATTAGTCAAGATTCTCCACCCTTGTTTGGCAAGCATAGCAGTATTAAAACTCTTAAGGTCCCTGAAACCCATCCCACCATCCTTTTTAGCATTACAAAGGCTATCCCAAGCCTCCCAGTGTATACTATTCTCATTAACATTCCCCACCAAAATTTTGATATCATAGAATTAATTTCATCAAGGAGGGTATCGGGTAAACGGAAGCAACTCATGACATAGGTAGGGATGGATTGGATAACAGCTTTGATCAGGACTTCTTTCCCCGCTCTAGAGAGGGACTTATGGCCAAATCCCTGTAACTTAGACCAGACTCTATCCCTAAGCCAGCTAAAAATTTCCTTCTTGGATTTTCCCATCACTGTAGGTAGCCCCAGGTACTTATCATGTTTGTCTACAACTCTCACTGGAAGGTGTCTCCTAATGCTGTTAATAACCCTTTCCGTGCAATTTTTACTGAAAACCACTGTAGACTTATCTAAATTAATCTCTTGCCCTGACGCCAAACTATATTTAAATAGAATATCCCCTATTTCTTCCGCAGCTCTAGGAGTAGCTTGACAGAATAGTAGGGTATCATCCGCAAATAACAGGTGAGAGATCCTTGGTGCATCAGGGGTCACAACAACACCCTTTATCACCTCCCTCCCTTCAGCATCTCTGATTAAAGAGCTCAGCGCCTCAGTGACAAAAAGAAAAAGATAGGGCGAAAGGGGATCCCCTTGTCGAATCCCCCTCTCCGGCTGGATAGGGTCTAACTGGATACCATTCAAGAGAAAAGAGTAGGACACAGAAGTGACACAAAGCATAACTAATTCAACAAATTTTGACTCAAAACCCAGACACTCAAGAACTTTTTTCAGAAACAACCATTCAACTCTATCATAAGCTTTGCTCATGTCAAGTTTTAAAGCCATATACATATCTTTACCCCTAACCTTTTGTTTCAAATAATGATTTGTTTCATAGGTCACAAGCACATTATCAGTAATAAAGCGATTCGAGACAAAGGCTGATTGAGTTTCGGAGATAATACTGGGCATGTGAGGTTTGAGTCTATTTGTAATAGCCTTAGATGCCATTTTAAAAATAACATTACTGAGACAAATAGGGCGGAATTGGTTAACAGTATTAGGCTTTTTGCACTTCGGAATCAGGACAACATGTGTATAGTTAAGCTGAGGGGCTAGGTTCTGGTTATTCAACAAATCAAGGACACAGCTAGTTACAGAAGTACCAACTAAATTCCAAAAACGTTGATAAAAAAACAAGCGGAAAACCATCTGGACCCGGGGATTTAAGTGGAAACATATCAAAAAGGGCTTTACGTACCTCATCTGGGGTGAAAGGTCTGCGCAGCTCTCTGTTGATATCTTCACCCACTCTTGCCCGTATCACATTGAGAACTTCGTCCATATCTTCATCTGTTGGGTTTCTGCTGCGAAAGATACCACCAACGTATCGATTTATGATACCACCCATTTGCTGTAAATCCTCCGTCAAGACACCCGCTTCAGCCAGAAGACTTTCAATTTCATTGTGCTTGGCTCTAGTACTTGCTTTTGAATGGAAGAAACTAGTGTTTCTGTCTCCCTCGACCATCCACTGTGCCTTTGCTCTTTGACTCCACATGAGTTCTTCCCTATCCATTAGCTCATCGACCTCACGCTTCAGCTTTCTGCTCTCCTGGATTACCTCCGCTGACTGGCGCATCCCGTGGAGCTGCTCCAGCCGCTGCTTCTTTTTCCCCAAATCCTTCTTAACAGATCCGAAAACATTCCTCTCCCAATTGGCTAATCCTAGCCGACAGTGCTCAGCGTTTGAGAGGAAATCGGAATCCTCCATCCGCGAGTCCTTCACCACTTGCCCACAATCCGAAGCCCGCAGCCACATGGACTCGAATTTGAAGCGGCGCCGACCACCCCTGTTGAAATTTCGGTGATGTTGAGGGTCTTGGGTAGGTTTGGGTTGAAGAATAGTGTGAATTGGTAAGTGGTCAGAGTTTCTTGTGAATATGTGGTGGGTAATGGCTTTGGGAAAGTGGGTGAGCCAAGATGGGTTAGCCAGTGAGCGGTCAAGTCTCAATTCAGTGAAGGAATTATCCGGCTGCCGGTTAGACCATGTATATTTGTATCCCGTGAATGGGATTTCATCCACATCGCAAATGGTCATAGTTTCTCTAATGTTCCTAAGCCTCCAAGCCGGGATGGGAACTCCGCCATTTTTGTCCGAATTTGCAGCCACCTCGTTAATGTCACCACTAATCAACCATGGCCTTTTGGATTTTTTGGCAAGGTTACGAAGAAGATTCCACGTATTCATCCTTTTGCTGCAATCCGGTTCCCCATAAAAACCAGTAAATCTCCACAAAAAATCATCCTCACTTAATAAAATATTAGCATCAATATGATTTCTCGAGAAGCTCTGAATCATGACATCTACATCTTTTTTTCCAAAGTAACGCTAATCCTCCTGACCTCCCTACCGCAGGTACACCTATACCTTGAAGATTCAATCTCTGTTTTACCTTATCTATCCCCTTATCATCTAGTCGGGTTTCCATGAGAAAGACAAGGTCGGGGTTATGAGTACAGATAAACTCATGAAGGGCTCGAACTGTCCAAGGGTTCCCCAATCCCTGACAGTTCCATGCGAAGCAACTCATTGGGATAGGCGGGGTTGCTCAGCAACCTCCGCCTTTGAATTATCGGTATTGTTATCCTCGACTTTGGATTTTTTCCTCGCTGATTCATTTTCGGGGCTATGGAGAATGGCTCTGCGGGTTCCAGGTTTAGTCACGTATCGCTTGTTTCCAGAACCTGGGGGCCTTCCGCGTTTTTTTGGTGCTGGGATTTGGGCTGGGCTCGAGAAGTTAAAGGCTTGTGGTGAGATAGGTATTATTGGGTTGAGTAGGCTACTGGGTTGGGATAAGATGGGCCCTAGTGGGTTGGGTACACTACTGGGCTTGGGAAGAATGGGCGGGAGGGGGAGTCTCTCGGAATAGGTTGGGTTAGTTGGGTTTGGGAGAGTAATGTCAGTCCAATTGACTTCCTTATTGACCTGCTGGTCAAACACCACTAGTTGGTTATTGGAGTGGCTGGTAAGTGGATTCCGATTGTGGGGGAAAGAGGAGGGTACATGGTTACTATGTTGACTTCGTCAACAGGATAGTTAGTGCTGCTGTTGGACTCCGTTCTCCGCCCCGATCCCGGGATCATCACCGGAGTGGTAGAGTTGCTACCCCGGCTTTCGAATCGAAGCCACTCGCCATAGCCTAGTTTCGCTTCGTCAATTCGATCATTAGCATTGAACAGTTCAATACACGAGTCACAATCTCTCACGATGTGCCCCATTATACCGCAGTAGTAGCAGAAATTAGGAAGTCTTTCGTAGACAAAACGCACCGTAATTGGATTCTTTTTCGGCCCTTCTATAGTCATACATCGCCATAGCGGCATAGTAATATCCAATCGAACTCGGATACGCATTGATGTGTTTAGGATCCCCTTCTGCACTTCTTCATCGAGCATGACAAATTCGCCCAAGGTATCCCCAATGACTTTGGCTAGATTTTTGTTGGCACCTCCTATGGGTAAGCCCATTACCCTGACATAGAACTCACTGTGGTTTATCTGCATCGACTCTGGCTCTTCTCCATCCTTAATTCCTGTTAAAGCCAGTAGATGTTTATCGAAGCACCACGGACTACGCCATACCACTCTGTTCTTTTCCGCTACGTGTTCGAATTGAATGAACAGTCTATCATCTGATATTTGTTGCATCTTGACCCCTCTGCTAATCTTCCATGCTCGGGTCATCGTTCTTTCGAAAGCTCCAAAATCCCGGAATTTTCTACCAATCAAGCGACCGACCAAGCACTTATCGACGTCGATAGAATCCCATGTTCCATCAGGCACTGTAACCGGTTTTTCTTCCTTAACATTCATCTCGAGGAATCTATCTAGGTCCTTCGTGGAGAGCTGGTCCATAGTGATATGGGTTAAGGGCAGATGAATGATCAATGAGAGCCACCTGTGTAGGCAAAGGACAAAGGAAAAAGAGGCTATACGAATATTGTTAGGGTGATTAAATCGCCTTATATTACTGATAAGAAACCCAGAGCATATAGACTTCTTCATTAAATAAAACAGCAGGTGCAGACATAAAGATATTACCCGTTTGACATAGAGAAAAGGGGAATAGAATTTCATAATCGTTAAGAAATTAAAGAGACAACAAGTATTAGGCCATCTCACTGGATTTCTGGAGGTGGAAGAAAGAAAGCAGGGGAGGTAGAGGAGGAACCGTCCAGCCGGAGGAGACATACGCTCATTTAGAGAGAGAATAGTAGTACATTTTTTACAATCTAGTTGATAATTGACAAATTTTAAAAATTGATCTTTTGACATCGTGCCTTGATTTCAGAGTACACCATTAATCTCCAACTTACGGATTAGTGTTAATGAGAAAAATGACAGAATATCCGCTTTCAAGTGTGTTTTTTTGTTGCAAAATGATCAATCAACTTATCATGAACTACCTCCCTTTCATTAAAAGCATCCTAAGTAGACTTTTTCTTTTTACGAAATTTAACCGCAAATTGCTCTAAAAGTATACGGTAAAAAAATATAGCAAAATTATATTATGAAATA
>JAYMSL010004170.1:0-11447 GCA_036897195.1 Plantago coronopus | reverse complement strand
CATACAACTAACAGAGTAGACTCGTGAGTTTCAAATATGAGTGTTTACAATATAACTAATACGAAAGTGATACAAATTGATAACATTGGTATTGGTGTGAGGTATAAGGTTGGTATTGGGTTAGTATAGGAGTAGGAGTAGGATTAGAATAGATTTGCCTCTTCAAAAAAAAAACATTGATGACCTGTGAGTTTTAAATATGAGTTTTTTTTACATGCGAGTTATATATTTGGCACCTTATTTTTAATTAAAAAAGAGTCATTCCCAAGTCTATGTAATGATACTGTACTGTATTTGACTTATATTTAAGCCGTATAAGATAAAATATACTAAATTGAAGGACACATTTGCATCCCCTCTATTATCAACAATGGTGTTAAACGAGGCGAGGCGAGCTCGAGCTTAGCTTGTTAACAGAAACGAGTTTAAAAATTGGCTCGGGCTCGAGCTCGAGCAACTTGTAACGAACTTGAACATTAATAAGACTTAACAAAATTTTTTCTATTAAAAATATCGAAAATAAGTAAAAGGAAATGTAAATTTATTAAAATATTATGCCTTTCCGAGCTTTATTGAGTTGAGACGTCGGCTCGTTAGCTAACCAAACATAAAATTAAGCCCAATCTCAACTTGTTTACCTTATTAAGTGAGCCGAGTCATGGCTTGCGCAACAACACTAAGGTTTTGTTACTTAAATTCAAGTTAGTTAAGTTCAATTCAATTAAGATAATTTTAGCTCAATTCGGACCAGATCTCTTCAAATCAGTTCAGATTTTCGTAGTTGAAAATATACTTGAAATAAGTTTAGTTTAGTTCAGATTAAGTCAAATAAGTTCAAGCCAGATTAATTTTAGTTGAAATTTATCTTAAAAAAATATTCAGTTAGTTAAGCCAACCGAAATTAGTAACCAAACAAGAAACCAAAATAAAATGAAGAGAGGGGAAGTGAAACTGAAAATTCACCATTTCTGTGTAAAAACCAAATTAAGCCTTGTTTGGTAAAAACCGTAAAATCAATCAGAGCACTTGACGGTTGACAGTTCACAGTTGACACTTGACTCCGCCGTTTCTGTGCAGCTCCGCCGCCGTCTGAGACATTCGGAGCCGGCTTCACCAATATCAGCTCATCAGGTGCAACCGTCTTTCCTTAGCTTACGTCTTATCTATCTGTTGGTTTTAGATTTCCCCCAAACCCATCGCAACTAAAACCCTTATTCTTTAACACAATGTATGCTCTTGAGGTTGTGTAAATCAAAGATCAGATGGCTGAAATTGTATTGTGATTGGAGTATTGTTCGGGTATCAAAGATCATTGTCTCTCGTCCTTCTATAAATTTTTTACTAGACTAGATTATGCGCTTCTGGATTGATTTCGGAATTAGTGTATGAATTTTGTATTCATGTCTTCAACGATTTGTAGTTGTGTACTCTGCTGTTTGTTTGTTTTTAAGCTATGGTGTTTTACAGAACTGTTTCTCCCTTGCCCAAGCTACCAGTTACATTTCATCTCTGCAAATTGTTTATTATTTTCGATTTTGTTGAGATGTCTTGTTTGATGTGTTATAGGTTCAACGTTCAATTTTCACAACTCTGTACGCAAGCTTCAAATCCAAACCTCATCTCATTTGGTATTATTATCCTATCATTTAATTCAGATAACAACACTAAGTGAAGTTTGCGTTTCGAATGGTTACAGTAATTTTCACTTGAGATATCTTGTCTCTCATTTTCTATAACATAGTGTGAATCAGAATCTGCCTTATTCCAGCGTTCAGAAGTAGTTACTGTCTCTATACATTAAAGGTCGTCGTATCATGCTGATGCAAAAGTTTGTTATAGTTATACAATTCTTCGATATCAAGCAGTACTGGTTATTGCTGGTGCTAAGAAGGCTATTTGTTGTTTGAAGGTGCCGAGTGTGAATTGTTTTAGACTAGACGTTGAGGAAAACACTGAGCTAGGAGGTTTCAGAATACTGTTACTATTTTGATTTGATTTTGATGTTAGATATATCAATTCATATTTGATCAAGAGTCTTGTAATCACTCTACATTCTCTTTACCTTCAATTTATGATGCTTGTTTATCTAGCTTATGCACAAAAAGCTCAAGCTCGGGGAGATAAATTTGGGGTTATTATGGTACAGATTGGCGTGGGCTTCTACCTGGTGATTACGAAGACTTCCAAGTTCCAACCGAAGTTCAGTCCGACAGACCACAGGTCTCTTCCAATAGCTGTTGCTTTGTACAGGACTCTATGGACATTAAGCAGGGTATTGTACTATGTTGTTTGTAATCAAAGATATTATATTCTTTTGGTTGAATGGTCTCATGTACTAGATTCTGCCAATTGTACATGAAATCTATGAAATTCTATAACATTGTTTGTGTGAATTTTCTCTGTGTGTGTATTTACATTGCCAAGAAATGCCGTCTTTCTTGCTAAATTGCATATACAATTTGGAATATAGAGAAGTTATTGGAGAGAATGTATAAGTTACCAATAAACTCAATGAATGAGTTGAAAATTTAGGTGAAGGTCTGTAGTTTACAAAGGATATACTGTCACTATGTATATAAGCCTCACTAATTGGTTGATCCAAATTACTTTAAGTTCTCATAAATTTTTGGTTTCCCTGACATCTGAATGAACCAAATCAGAAAAACCATTTATACATTGTAACCAATTGCTAAAATTATATCACAATTCAAAGGAAAGAAATTGACATTTCAGTAGACCTTTTTTCGGGGGGCAGAATCATGGCGCGCTCAAAACTCTAATTAGTTCTACTTCCTTCATTAATTGTTCATTATTTCTATTGCTTATCTTATATGGGAGGAAACTTGAAACCTTCATCATGTCTTCTTCTTTGTTGGTTTCTTCAAGGTGCATCGGTTTACCGATAAAGCAATTTTGTTCGAGGCCGGTGTATAATTCTTTAAAACTGTAGACTTCTTGATCAAAACAAGGTATATAATCCCAGGGCTTAAACTTGATGTTTTCATTCACAGTTATTACGAATAATTTTATGTTGCTTTACTGGACCTCTTCATATGCTTGTTTGTTTACGATTTAAATAATACTTTGCTGTTTCGTGATTGTCATATGTTGATATATGTATAATAATGCCAGATTTTGCACATTGATTTCAATTGTTCTGTTTTGTATGAAATGGTCACTGGCTAATGTTTAGATGCTCAGGTCATGTGACAGCGATTATGGAGCAAGTTACACCATGCCTTGGGGCTAACTTGTTTAGGCTTAGACGCTTAGTCATAGTGCTCAAATAACATATGCTTATCTAGTGCAGCGCATTATTTCTTATATTTTCACATATTGGTCCAGGCCTGTTAAACAATAAACAAACTATGTGTGAAGGCTGATTCATTTACTTCTAGTTATTCCAATTTGTTGGAACAATAGGCTGTCTAGTTTATTTTTCACTGGAATGCCCGATCTATTTACTAGTTAGGTTTATGTTTCATTAGCATGCCCGATCTATTTACCAGATCAAGCCTTACCTATGAAAGAGTACATCTCAACTTCTCTAACAAAGTTCACCAGTAAATCTCAACACTCTTTGAACATTTGCTACAAAATTTAGCAAACTTTCACAAGATATAATGTCTAGAACAATTTTTCTAACAGAGTTAAGTGGATGAGTGGTGGTGAACTGTATAAGTTAGCAAAACAGAAAAGGGGGAATTAAGTGTCTTATAGATGCTTTTTACATTTGTATTTATTCATTCAATTTTTTCTATTTGTTCTTGTTTTGAAGGAATGTAACTTTATACTCTATTGGAGCTACTATAACAACTGTGTTCTTCACATGTTAACTGGGCAGATGAAGTGGATAAGGGGCTGGGGTTTTGCTATCAAGCATCTTGAATGTAGTACATCACATTATGTGGCAAGGGAAAAGGCGCCAAGTGGGTTGTTGTATGTCGAGAAGAGGTTATACTCTTTGCAGCGACAAGGAGAATACCCTTTGGAAAGAAACATATCTCGCGGGTTTAAGCTTCCATCTTCACTTCTGGAAAATATTTTCTGTCGTAAATGTGATGGGATCTGGACATCTAGACGACAGTTCCATAGTATGCAAAATGATCCGAACTTGAGCCGAGATTTTTTTGTACAACTGTGGGTTGCTGATAGAAAGAAACTGAAGTCTGCTGCCAGAAGAAATCAAGTTCTTAAATCTGGTGATGGTCAAAGTGTTTTTAAACTTCCTCTAGAAAGATTGTTTTCAGGTACATCTGCTTTAAACGAGAAGTCTTATGACAAGATTAAGTCACGCCTGAGACAGCCACCAACAAGTCAATCGGTTACTGGTCTATTATCTTTGGAAGAGGTGAGTAGTGTCTGCAACTTTGCATATATGCTAATTACTGCAAGAGAACACCATCTATATGTGTTGCTACTTGCTAGCCTAGCATGTCTCCCATTCCATCTCTTGGCACTTCTATGCATTACTTTTTACTTCTGTTAAGAAAGTCTTAGTTAACAACTCATAGCATGTACAATGTATTGTTATCCTCTCTCCATAACATCATCATCATTACTATTGTTACTAGTATATGGGCACGGGATACTCCCGCGCGTCTTGAAATTAATTATATTTTGAATTATAGTAATATTAAAAGCTCTTGTTAATCTATTCATTAAAATGCAACAATGTGTAGATCAAAATGTTTTCAACGAAGGTGAAATAGTACAACTTAGAGATCGGGGTTATAAATTGAAATTAGATAGATTTTTTTTTTTTACAAAAATAAAAAATCAAAACATGTAAATTATTTAATTCATCCAATTGTTAAAGGAAAATGAATCAAATAAAAAATGGTAGAAGTGTTCAAAATTAATTTTTGGTCTACCTCAAGGTAGTTCTCTTTTAGATAGATTATTATTATTATTATTATTATTATTATTATTATTATTATTATTATTATTATTATTATTATTATTATTACTACTACTTTTTTTAATAGTAATATTATTATTATTATCATCATTACTACTACTTTTTTTAATAGTAATATTATTATTCCTCTTCTTCTGCTGCTTCTTATTGCTGTTGTTGTTGGTGGTGGTGGTTGTATATTATTGTTATTTTTATTTATGGTGGTGCTGCATATATTATTGTCTTTTACTATATCACAATGTTGTTGAAAGTGCCTTTCTTTTCTTTCTGTTTGCTTTTTTCCTTATGGGCTCCAACTCCCCTCAATCTGTAATTTCTGGTCTTTCTGACCAAAACCCGTTTCTGATGCGATGGATTGCATTATTTGGATCGTAACAACTATAATACATCTTATCAGATATAATGAGTAGAAAGTCAACCTTATACTGCTTCGGTGAATAGTGCGTAATTCTCGGTCTCTTCCTAGACTTCCTTTGTTTGAACCCGCCCTTGACATATCATATGCATATAGGTTCTTTTGATGTTAGTAAGGCTAGGATATTGAAGCCAATGGAATTTGAAGCTACGTGATATGAAACAACGGGCACTTTATAAAGTTCTTTTGATTGATCTTAAACGTTTTCAGTCCATGGTTGCACCACTTCTTGCAAGATCCAATCTGCTGATCACAAGGGATATAGAATGGGCCAACTTGGTTCTTGGTTTCGAGCAGGTAACCTTTAATTTACAAATATAAACAAAGTTGAATATCAAGATTTCTCTTAAAACATTTGAACTTGAAAGAAAAGTTTAGCATGTTTTATAGGATGATGAACATAGAAATTGTGTATGAATAAGCTAAAATCTGCAAATTTTCATCTTTAGCATGTCAGCAAATAACAACTATGAAGTTGCAGTTATAGCCTTATAATAATTTTCCAATATGGTTTTTATCTCCGTGTCCTTGTGTTAAACAACAATATTCTCTTTTGAAATTGCAGGAAAACCGATATGCCATCGTCGATGCTTGTTATCCACAATCAGTATGTGACTATTCTGCTCTTTTGGTCTTGCTTTAATGTTTGTGTGATTTTATTTGATAAATTTCTACATTATACTGACATAAATTTACTCCAAACTGTAGCCTGTAGGTTTTATTCGTGAACAAAGCAATTGGATTGCTAGACAGGTATTACTTGATCAGTTAGGCTTCATGGCAATTGTGTTATATCTTTCCTTCACTTGTTCACATTTTTTTTCTCTTTTCAAAACTTTTCTCTTAACTAGATGCACTGAAGTAACTTCATCCTAGGTGGACTAATAGTATCGTTACTAAACGTACCTGGATATGCTGGTACAAGTGTGATTGAATTGTATTTTCTTTCGTTTGTGTTTATCTGGGGGCGGTTATATTGGCCACTTGTTCAAGCTATGTTAATATTGTTAATACTTCATCCATTTGTTCATCTGTTTGGGGGATGGGGTTGTGAACAAAAATCAAGGTGCACTGTCTCCTGCTGCAAAAGAATAAGAGATGTAAATATCCTAAGAAACTAAAATGGCTGTCTTCAATGCTTGAAACCATTCATGGTTCTTATCCTATACCAAAACCATTACGTGAACTTGAAATTATTAGCAAGCAGTAGCTACATCACAAATTATTCAATCTTTTACATCATTTCCCTTAACATTTGAAATATGCAGGACTCTACTTCAATCTGTAAATTTAGCCTTTTGAAACACTTTCTAGCTTTTCGATAATCAATTTACGATCCCTTCACCTTTTGGTTGCTTTTCGAAACTCTTCTTGCTTGTTTATCATATATTGCAGTCCAGCGGAACCAACACCCACATGGTGATATCGTTTCTTTCATTTATGCCACAATCAACACACTGCGTCCATTAATTACTCTTTCACCATACGGTTAATATTAGTAACCTACGTGTTAGTGATATCTACTTTACAAATAGAGTTGCACGTACACTGAAATGTATTTCCAACACGTGGGCTCACATGACCCAGACACTGAATGACATGGATGCTCCTGTGTTTAACTAAAACTCCCAACAGATATTTTGTGTATGGAAATCAGGACCTCTACAACTTAGGCGAACAGTTAATTGGTATATGGTGTAGATTTTGGGAGTGGGGCATTCAGTTTTTATCTTTTACCTCAATTATAATTTTTTTTTTCTGATTAATTATTTTTTAAATGGAGACACTCTCCATGTTGTGTAGTATGTAGAGGATACTAGAGAGTTTGCACGTCATTTGTTTCTGGATCTGTTATTTTGTTCTTTAATACCAATGTTTGTGGATCTGGTATTTTGTTCTTTAATACCAAATATTGATGAGTAGTTTCCAAGTACGCATTGCTTCTTACATTCGTGATCTATTCAGATTCAGTGTTTTCAGGTGGTCAGGGAAAAGTGGTCATGGAGATAAATAAGTGGATTTGTAGAATTAGCTTCACTTTTGTAGTTTAATTGTATAATGGTGATAATTGTGGCTGATGCAAATGGTTGCAAATTATTCTGTAGATCTGTGTCCTTAAATATATAATAAGAGCTAAATTGTGCTCTTATGTGCACAACCCTACAAAAACGTAAAAGTAACTAGCAATGTAAATTAATATCGAATGACCTGAAATTAGTCATCAAGGTTACAACTATAAGTGGTGAATGTAAAATATTCAACTTTAAGCCATTGTCTTCTCATTTTTGCTTCGTTCTATATGCTGCTTGGTATGTAAAGACTGGTCTTCTATTGTTTTCCTGAATATGTTTTTTTTTTCTTATTTGGCTAGCCTTATAGCTTTCCCTCTCGCTATGCTTTGTTGAATGCGTTGTACTCCCTGTTGCAGGCATTTCGTCTACGACGTCCATTTGTAGCTTCCATAACAAATGCTTTGGGTATCGAACTCTTTAGGGTAAGGATTTTGTAGGACTTCATTAATTTGATATAGGCTGCTTCTGCATATATTTGTTGAATAGTTTTCTTGCAACTGTTTACCTCTTAGGTTCGGAGGCCCTTTTGGTTTGTCACCAGCTCAATTTATGCGGAGATAAATGGGAAAGTAATTGATTTCATTCTTTGTTTTTGTGCACTATGTAACAATTTAACTTGACAACTTTGCATAGGATTAGACATCATATGGATCATTTTTCGGTTGTTGCCAGGAGGTTGGTGTTGTCCACCGAAGATGGCATCCTTGGAGGAGAATTTATGAGTTGTATCTGGGGTAATGGTTTCGATGTAGTCTACCATATTTGTTCAGTAGAGTTCAGCACGTATGTGCATGTTTAGTCAAGTAATTGCATGCTCTGTGCTGCATCATCGTTTGCGAGTACAAAATAAATTTGAGAGTGCTGTTCAAGTGTTTATCATGCGGAGTGCTGTTTAAGTATTTTATCATCCAGGGTTGTGTTACTTTAGGTCCTTATGGAATTTCTTTTGCCAGTGTTTCACTCTTATTTCTTTTCAACGTTCTTCCTGCTCCGTGTTAAATCTATCTATTTAGAGGCACTGCCGCACTGCATACTGCCATCTTGGTTGCAGTTTATATCATCTTTCCTTTTCTCTGGTATTTCTGGCTTAGACATGCGTTATTGTTGTTGTCTCAGTAACAAACAATTTGCGGAGGTTGTGAATCCTGGCTTTTGGAACTGGACGTTTACTTTGAAAGACATTGATGGAAATGTCTTGGCTGAAGTTGATCGTGATTGGAGGGGCTTTGGATTTGAGGTTGTTTCCTTTCTTTGAACATGTATTTGTTTGAACTACACTTTTCAGTTAGGTTTGTTGCAATGTTAGTGTGATCTAATAATTTATTTTATGGGAAGTCATCTCTCTTGCTATTATTGAAGTGAAAAATGAAGAGACTTCTTGTTTTCTTGACATAAAAAAATCTATCAAGTAGCATGTATTGAATATTTTATGTTAAGCAGTGGCACTTAAAGCATCAGACCATTTATTTCAGAAAGCCCTTGAAAATGCAAAAAATAGGATGGACTCATTATGCATATAAGGTCCATAGGAAATTCTGAGTTGTATTCATCCCATGATGATTTAAGTGATTTATGGACCCCAAAAAAGAGGAGAAAGGAAAGGGATTCTCCATTATCCAGTATTACTTTTGTTTTAGCATCACTATATAGTAATCTGCAGTTTACGGCTCTGTTTAGCACTAGCTTATAGTATCATATTAGGATCCTCAAAGATGTAATATTCCCCATACTCATTAGAAAATCAAACTGTCCTCAGAATTGTTTGTAATGTACTGTGCAGATTCTCACGGATGCTGGTCAGTATGTGATTCGATTTGGGACATCGGACCCTGATGTTGCTCCTGCTCGGGGAGTGAGTCATTTCCCCTGAGGCCTGAGTTAATTATTACTTCTATGTTTTCTTTCTGAATTATGTTTTACTTTTTGCAGGTTAAAGAGCTAAGTGTAAGTCGTCCCCTTAGTCTGTCTGAGAGAGCCGTAGCTGTTGCCCTTGCTATTTCACTAGATAATGACTACTTCTCCAGACACGGAGGCTGGTGAGTTTGAATAAATACTACTTGCAGTTCGTTATTACAAGTTTGGATTATAATAAGCCATCTGTGGTTGGTTGCGCTGCTGTTCCATTCTTCTGCAATATCTGGATTTATTAAGTACGACTATTCTGTATTTTTATAACCTAATGGTTCACAATTCTTTTAAAAACAATCCTTTCTGTGCGGGAGCAAGTTTTTTTGACTTACGTATTTAGGTCATGGATAAGTAAGTCCTTTGTTAATGCGCTATGAAGATATCATAACTCTCTTAGCTAGTATGAGAGCAAGATCCCAGCAATTGATTATTAAAATAAAAACATAGGCTCCTCTGTTACTTGTAAAACCATGGACCATCTTATCATCTGCATCCCGTAATGCCATATCATTGTATAATGTAACCATATATTATTAACCTTGCAACTTGAATTGTATGTTTACTGACTGAACTAAGTGTTCATTGGTGCCTTGATTAAGTTGATTAACACTTCCTGGCTGGATAACCTTACTGTATAGTTCTATGGTGATTATCTCTTTTGCAGGGGATTGCCGGTCTATGTGTTTGATGATTAGAGATATGGTAGTTCTATCAACTGCGGAAGTTGTATAGAGGCAAGAAAAGAAGGATACCAAAGCACTGTCCAGATTTTCTTTCTGTTGAATCTGAATAATTGTTTGTTGTTAAGCTGTGATATTAACCAAAAAGACTTTGGAGATGAATACTTGAATAGGTTTGGATGATATGCACTCGATTGTTAAATCCTTAAATCTAACGATGTATTCTTTGTGAACCGAATCCAGTTTGCATATATTCATCAATTAGCAACGGAAACTTACATTTGCGTTTCGTATTTGCTATCATAACTCCGCTCAAACCAGCCCCATTTTTCCATTTTGGGCGTCCGTTCAATCCAGCCCATTTTCAAAAATGGAAACTTTTTATTCATTTTAAATTAAACAATTCTATCCCACTTATACTATATATCAATATACTACCACAATTCAATCCCACTTATACTACTTTACTTTCCATTAATTACTCCACTATACCCCACTTGTACTATATATCAATAAACTACTACTCTCCTTAAATATTGTGCCAAAGTCAAACCGGGGCTCGTTTGAGCGGACGGAGGGAGTACATTTTAGCGCATAATGTACAAATTATTTGAAATAGCCTTTTTTTTTTTGGAAAGAATGAGGAATGCCTAGGATGTTTTGTGAAAGAATGGTTGTTGACCAACCCTTATTTGCAATTTTGCCTTGATTTTATCCTAAGTCTGCGGATAATGTCACGCGTATAGATTTCCAACAGTAATGAAGGAAAAATACACGACCTAGGAAAGTTTACAGTTAATTCATGTGTCCAATTCTTAAGATTGGTGGGGATTATCTTAGGCATGCGGATAATGTCACGCGTATAACTTCCTCCACAATAATGATGAGAAAAGTACACGACCTAAAATCTGTTACCCGTCAATTCATTCGCCAAAATCTTGCGAAAGACCGAAAAGCTTAGGTCTACGGATAATATGATGCGTATATCCTCTCATCAGTAATACAATCAAAATTTCAACCAAAACCAAAACCCTTTCTTTTGGGGTTGATGTAACTAATTTTTAACAAACAAATTCTTTTGGGGTTGATCCAATAATAAATTGGATCTTAAATTGATTTAGTGAGTGTTTGCCATTGCTTTTCAGAAATAATTTTAACCTATTTTTGCTTAAAGTAGTATAAATGTACTTTTGATAAAAAGTTGTAGGTGTTTACTAATTAAGAAAAAAATGCAGCCTGGAGTGCTTTAAGCAGGAAAAAGCAAGCCTTAGGTTGCTTCTAAGAAGCAGCGGTTACCTGTTTTTTTTTAGAGAAGCAAAATCAAAAGTTGTAAAATAAAACACCACAATTCTGCTTTTATTTTTCCAGAAGCAGAAAAGTGTTTTTTTTAAGCAATGGCAAACACTACCTTAACGTATACAAATTAACTAACGATAAAATATTTCGTATAT